>QRFJ01000022.1:1340154-1454258 GCA_006176705.1 Cocos nucifera | reverse complement strand
GATATTAAGAATATAGTGAATTCTCCAACACCCATGTGGAGAAGGATTTCAGGTCGAACTAGTCAAAATGGATTTAGTTTCTATTTCAGATCCTACAACCTCAACATCAATGAATTTAGCAAATCAGTCTCAGCCTCAAACCCTTAAGGATTTATGTTATCCAGTTGGTTCCATCCAACCCTCTTGTATCAGGTTGCCCCAACCCATAGCAAATAACTTTGAAATTAAACCTCAAATCATTAACATGCTTCCAAAATTCACGGGAATAGAGGATGCATATATATTCATTAGGAATTTGAAGAGGTTTGTGCAATCATGAAACTACAACAATTGTCAGAGGATGAAATCAAACTGAAGATTAATCAATTTTGCCCTTAAGGATAATGCCAAAAAGTGGCTTTATAGTCTTCCAAATCAATCTATCACGACCTGGGAGGGCTTTGTGAGAATATTCTTAAAAAAATATTTTTCTCATCATAAAATAGCTAGAATTAGAAATGAAATAAACCAATTCTATCAACTAGCTAGTGAATCATTTTGGAAATACTTCGACCGATTCAAGAACCTCTTGACCCAATGCCCACACCATGGAATAGAAACTTGGAGGCTATGCCAAATAATTTATGAAGGGTTAGATTCAAATTTCCCGAACAATGCTAGAGTCCATGTGCCAGGGATAATTTATGTACAAAGAACCAAATGAAGCCTGACAATTTTTAGAAGATCCTAGCCGAGAAAAGTTTACAATGGAAAACAACTAGGGAACCAGAAAAATCCACACCTTCAAGAGGTGGAATTTACCAAACCTCCCTAGCTGCAGAAGCCAAAATTGCAACGTTGACACGTAGGCTAGAGGCCTTAGAACTTCAGAGACCAGCCAGTGTGAACCAAGTATCTGCACCCATGTGCAATGGGTGCAATGCACCAGACCATGTCCTTGAGGAATGTCCCCTCCCAATGAACCAATTAGATAATGGATGTGCACAAGTGAATGATGCCACATATCAGAGACTGTTGAACAATCCCTATGCACCCACTTACAATCCAGATTGGAGGAATCATCCAAATTTTTCATGGTCACAAAACCCAAATGTAGGCGGTCCAAGTTTCAATCAGCAGAACCCAAGGCCTAATCCTGTGATAAACACCTTGCCACCACCAGGCTTTAATATTAATGAAAAGAAACTTAGTTCTTTAGAGAAAAGCCTGAAAACCCTAGCCAAATCTAATGCTGACACCAATGCCACCTTAAGCAATTTCATGCAAACCATAGGCCAAATTCTGAATTCAAATTCTCAGGCCATAGCCCGCTTAGAAATTGGTCAGCTGGCATCTACCATAAGTGAACGTGAACGTGAACGAGGTAGGCTACCTAGCCAACCTGAACCCAACCCCAAGAATCAAAATGGTAGACCATTCCAAGGAAACCAGGTTAATCAAGTTAATGCTATTCATTCCTTGAGATCAAGAAAATAAGTGGATAATAAGGTAAATACACCTGACACTAGAGAAGACTTGAGTGCTGAGTCTGTTGAGCCTCCCACTGAACCATTCATAGAAATGACTAAACCATCACCTGAGTCATCAAAAGAAGAGGCACCCAAAGTAGAGTTGAAACCCCTCCTTGAGTATTTAGGTTCACAGAAAACCTTGCCTGTAATTGTTGCATCAGACCTGAATCCTAATCAAGAGGTATGTAATGAAATGTCAATGGAGTTATTTAAACAAGATCACATTAATTTACCTCCAGAATTAAAACCGCCTTTAGTCACCATTCCAGCACCCATTGAATCAAACTTAACTCCTAATACAAAAACTCCATTCATGAGTATTTTAGAAGAACAAATAGGAGAAATTCTTAATAAACATGGGTCTGAGAATGGAATCACAAATTATGTCCCTAAAATTAATAATGAATATATCAATAATGGGATTATAAATCAACTTTCTAAGATTGGCAATCCAAAACCATTGGAATTTGTCAATCCAATATTTGACACAGGATAGTAAGCTGCATTGTGTCTGACTGAAGACGGTAAACTTAGCGCTTGTTGGGAGGCAACCCAATATTTAGTTTTTATCTAATTTATCTTTTTAGTTTATTTTTTTTTAGAATAATTTGAATAAGTTGGAGGGAGAGCCCAAATTTTCAAAGGCATGTGCTGGACCAAAAATATAGTCAGGTGTATTCTTTCATGTTCTTTATTACACCCTTTTTTTTTTTCTTCTCCATTGAGGACAATGTCGATTAAGTTGGGGGGAGAAAAATAAAAATTTTAAAATATTAAGTCCTCGAAAAAGTTAGTATTTAGTATTTAGACACCTGATTATGCTTAAGAATCGAATTAAACTAAGCATTTTTAAAAGAAAATTGATACACAGATCAGAGAATCTGTGAGATATTGAGAAATCAAGTATTAAGAAAATTCAATAAAGAGTTAAGTCTAGAATATAAAAAGTTTTTCCTTGAAGCATTTCTAATTATTTCTACTAGCATCAAAGAAAAGTCTACTTTTTATAGGCTTGTGTAGGATAACTATACATTTCTTCATATAAAAATTTATTTTAATAAAATAGTTTCTAAGTACTTCTCACTGAGTAATCGGGCCTCTTTGCCTAAGCAAGCATTGAGTTTCGCGTCAAAAGGTGGAAAGGGCAAAGAAGCTCGTTGTAAAGCTAGTCTTAACTCGTAGCCTATTTGATTCGAGCTAGTAAGCCCGAAGGGGTATTCTATACCTAGTGCCCTAAAGCCAACTGGTTTGGGAGTCATTGGCCCAAGACTCGCTACATGGATCAAATAGAAAGCTTAAGAGGTTAAGAACACTCAATAAGTGGTACAATGTTAAAAAAAAAAAATATTGGTTTTCTACTAAGTAATCGGGTTCCATTGCCTAAGTAAGCAATGATATTCACGTCAAAAAGTGGGCAATGTAAAAATAAATGAAGGACGGAAGTAGCAATACACTTGTCTATATGAAAGTTTAGACAAATCAGAGATAAAGATGGGATAATTTAGAAAAAATTCTGAAAAATTTAATGTTCTTTACTTAATTTTTCTATTGATAAGTATTAATATCCCAATGATATGTCTCACTTAAGCTCTACTGAATATCAATGGCCATTTTGAAAACTGTTTAGGTAAAATTCGAAACTCTAAAGTTAAAAGATATTTAAAACTAAATTCTTTTTTTACTTGAGGACGAGCAAAGCTTAAGTTGGAGGGTGTGATAAGCATCATAAATTTACTAATAAAAGTATTAATTTATCAATTAATTCATATTAATTTTTAAGAATTAATGATTAATTTATATATAATTTTTAAAAAATTCATATTTTTATTAATTAAAAAATTAATTATAAAATAATAAAAATTAAAAAATAAAATTTTATAATCAATGGAAAGAGCTCATTTTTCTGATCGTAACAAAATAAGTTTAGAGCAAAACGGAGCTAAAATGGAAAAGATATGAATTTCTAAAGAAATAAAATAAAAAATTTAAATGAAAAAAATAACATACGGCTCAAGCCGCCACGCCGCAGCAGTCGGCACGTTCAAACAAGCCGAGCCAAGCCGATCAAGCCGGTGCGCCAAGCCATCCACGCTAGCCGACTCAAGCCCAGAAGCCATCAGCCGATCTACAGCACAGCAGACACCGACGAATCAGAGCTTACCACGTGGTGGACCTAGATCCCTAAAGGGTTTACAGAAAATTCATCGCGGCTCACAGGGCATTTTGGTTTTTTCGTCTATCAATAAAAGGCGCTTACTGATTGCAGTGCACGATGTGGCCGGTTCACGCGATCCATGGGAACAGTAAATGCGCGATCGTGCGGTGGTGGTTGTTTGCAGTCAAGATCGAACGCTCAAGTTTTTTTTCGGTTGTTGATTTCATCCGAATTGCCATCGGACGGTAGTGCTTGATTCCAGCTTTGATCCGACGGTCCAGAAGGCTCCTGATGGCGATCAAACTCTCAGGCGCGTGATCAACGGCCTAAATTCCTCCATCAAGCACAATCCAACGGTCAGAAATTAATCCGACTTGATCTGGGCCATTATACGTCTATTTTTGGTATTTTTGGAAGCATCGGATCACCATCTAACGGCCAGAATTAAAAGAACTCAACAAGGGCTATTTTAATCCGAATTTCACTCGGATTTCTTCCTATTTTCACCATTAAAACAACCCTTAATCCCACATTGCCTTCAGAAAAAAATATCTAGTCTCCCTAGCTCTATAAAAAGGACCCCAGGCCTTCAAAAATTAATATCTCAGATCAAGGTGAAGCTTTGGTACAGGGTGAAGCCAGGCTATGGGTTAATGGCTGTTTCAAAGCAATTGGTGCCGAGAAGAAGAGCTGGGCTTCTACACCATCTTTCCACCAATACCGATCCAAGATCAGAGATCAGCCTATTTTATTTTTTTTATTTTATTTATTTAAATTATGAACTTTTTAATGCAATATTTATTTTTATGCTCTTTAATTTCATGCTCTTTATTTTTATTGCAATTTAATTTTTATATTTTAATTATTGCTATTTATTTTATTGCAAGTAGATGCTAAGATCTAACTAGTAGATCTTAGTACCAAATTTAAATTCCCGTACCTTTTAATTTTCATTTTTTTAATTTTCCAACTTCACTTCTAATCCCAAAACTCTTCTCTTTTCTTTTTCTTTTGTAAAATCAAAGATTTCAAATCTAAAAACACCACCTTCCCTGTGAATTCGACCCAACTCACTGCTATCTACATATTTTTAATTATTTTAAGAAGTCGGATTAAACTGATAAACATAGTGTCTTAACGACAACATCGCGTTCCTATCAGACAACAAAATACCGAATAGAAGGCAACAAAATACACCGATCGGACCAACCTTTCTTGGCCTCAGCGATAGATCAAGAGAAGAGCATACTGAGGGGCAAAACAAAGAAATCTCGACATAGGAAAGGAGTCACCAGCATGCGAAAGAGAAAGATGCCTTCGGTGGCCGGAACACCAAAACCAGAAACCAAGAGCGATGAATCGGGGTGGGGATCAGGATGAGGGCTCTTTTTTTAATCAACCAAAGGGGGTTTTGTCTTCCCCTTTTAAAAAGAAAACAGTCCCAAACATAATCGGAAACAAGAAGTTAATACCGACTAAAACAAGGTTTTTATCCTTTTACAAAAAAACCCTTCAAAAGTTATAATTTGGAGCAATGCCCAATATAATCAACAATATTGGTTTAGGTCACAATTAGGTTAACTCAGCCCAAAGATAAGCCTAATTTGAGCATCAAGATCACTTGTCCCCTTCCTGGCCCAATGTGTGCTGCCCCCCTCCCCTATCAGTTGGGAATGAAAATCCAAAACACCAAATTATGATGCCAACCACTCCATAATACCTTTTTGCTCTTGGTAACAACATCCCACTTTAGTTCCTATATCTCATATCATGCAAGCTACAGATTTCTTGGCCCATTCCCCGATATGGGAAGGCATAATTTTGCTCAGAATGTCTGTGGATACTGACAGCCTACTTCCTCTAACATTAAAAAAAGCTTATCCTGTAGGACTCCTCTCAGATTATTGGATAGTTTTTAATTCTTTTAGGTCATTGAACTCTCAAGGCTCTTCAACCTCAATAGCACAACTAAGATAGTAGGGTTTAATAAAAGATTAAACTGTAGTCCCCATCATGATCTTATTCTTCATGTGCCTATGAGAGATACAGAGAGGGAGAAAATAATTCTCAACTTTATTGTTTGGGACATGGACGCTCCTCATAAGTTCAAGGCACTCTATTGCCTTCAATAGCTCAACCCTTGTTCTTTGACTCATCAAGTCAGCGACACTATTATGTTTTCTCAAATATAACTAGGAAGGTGAAGAGTGCTTTATCACCTAACAGTTTTTTATCCAATATTTGGGACTGTACCACTAATATATATATTTTATGCTTAATATTGCAGACTCGTACCGCAATCCACACCGATTGCCATATGGTATGGTACTGCACCATACCATACCGTCCTGTATCGTGATTAAAAAAAATTAAAAAAATCCCATTCAACCATCAATATATATATATATATATATATATATATATATATATATATATATATATATCATACTGGTACGTACTGATCCATATCGGTGCCGTACCATCCCATACTGGATCAAACCATCCGATATCGGCATGTACCATATCGAACCAAGCAATTCGGTGCGGTTCATAGAGTTTACCGAAAAAAAGAGCCGAACCGGACCGGTTCTCCACTGGTCCAGCTCGGTACGGGGTGTACTGGATGGTTCGGCCCGGTATGGCATTCCATGATTATTATTAGTATTAGTATTAGTATTAGTATTATTTGTTGATGAAAAGGAGACTAAGGTATTCCACCAACTTTATTTCAAAACAAGAGTATTTATAAGGGAGGAATAATAGAATGTACAATTACAAATAAAACTTGCCCAAAACCACAAGAGGATAAAAGAGTACGGACACAAGATTGCGGAACTAGCCTCTTTAAGACAGCGGAAGAGCAAAAACTTGATTTGAAACCAGGGAAGAGAAGAGTTCAAGGGAAAATCAAGAAGTTGCAATCTTGCGTAATGAAGGAAAAATGAGGACTCAGAAGAGAGAAGTCTGAAATAATCAGAATGCAGTAGGAAGAATGCTCCTATAAGAATTTAGCTACAAATTCTTCAATATAGTCTCCAAAATGAGGAAGTCCAAGAGCTGCAACCTTTCGTAAAGAAAAGAAAATAAAGACTCGGAAGAGAGAAGTCTGAATAATCAAAATGCAGTAGGGAGAATGCTCCTATGAGAATTTAATTGCAATTCTTCATCATAGTCACCAAAATGAGGAAGTTTGAGGGGGCCAAATAATCCAAATGAGATGGATTGACAGGATCATCACATGAGGTACCAACATCAGAAAGAGTGTAGCAGGGATAATAATGAAGATTAGCCATCAGTTAGGGCCTGCAGATGATTTCTTTTCAATAAAGAATGAAGCTTGGAAAAATCAAAAAGCTCCTTATTTGAGCAAAATATCGACCAGTTAGAAAGGAGCGCCAAAGTCCTTTTGACAATTGCCATTAGGGAGGAGCTTTTGTGAAGAAAATATGATAGTTCCTCTCAGACCAGCAGCTCCAATTAAAAGTCACTAAGAGCATCAAAATAGCAGGTTGCAAGAAGGAAGGAAAATTCTCCTTCCATCAAGATGAATAATGATTCAGAAAGCTTCTGAAAGGCATTGGAGCACCTGTGGCATCTAGAGGAGGAGCCAAAATCTAGCAACATAGGGGCATGAAAGAAATAGATACTCTGTAGTCTTAAGAGAAGCATCATCAAAAGCACAATTGCAAAAATCTTTGCACAGCTTTCTTAGTAAGTTATCTCTAGTGTTTAGTTGTTCAAGATAGCCAATCACAGGAACCCTTTAACTTTTGAGGGAGCTCTAATGTTCCAAACAGTGTGAGCAAGATGCCATTTGGTTCCCATCTAAATTAGAAAGTTATAAAGAGAAGAGATAGAAAATTCTCCATTGATTTCCAACAACTAGCATACTTGATTCATCTCCAAATTCAGAGATTTGCCAACAAGAAGAGTAAATAGATGGTTCTTCTCCTGAATACATTTGGGAGAAAGATGTCGATGATGCCTAAGGAACCAACATGAAGAAGAATGATTATAGCAGGATGCGACAAAGCATGACTTGGCATGACAAATTCGATAAAGATCGGGAACAAGGATCTTAAGAGGAGTGTGGCAAAGCCAACTATCAAGCCAAAAGGCTGTGGATAGACCATTTCCCATGTTAAAGGTGCATCTATTCCAATCCAGAGTTAAGGAAGCTGCAATGTCCTTCTAAAGTTTAGAGCAGCTTTACTAGGTTACCAACAAGGTGAGAGCTTGACTCTTTTGAAGTAGTTTGGAGCAATCACCCTTCTCCATGGGCTTGGGTCATTTTTAACAAATCTCCAGCCCCATTTGGCAAGCAAGGATTGATTGAAGCATTCGAGATCTTTGACCCCTAAGCCACCCTCTTCTTTGGATATCCAAACTTGTTTCCAATTTGCCTTACATGAAAGGCAAGATATAGAGTCAGATCCATTCCAAAGAAAGGAGCACCTAATTTTGTCAATTCTTTTGATGATTCCAGGCATCTTAAAGAGAGAGAGAAAGTATGTTGGAATAGTTGAGAGGATTAATAAGAATCAGCCATCGTCCAAAGAAGAGGAGTTTCTCCTTCCAGGAGGAGAATTTTGAGTCAATCTTTTGGATCAAAGGCTGCCAATCTTTGGTAGAGAGTTTACCAACTTTGAGAGGAAGGCCCAAATACTTAAAAAGAGTGTCAGATACCTTACTGAAGCAAAAACCATGAAGCAAAACTATATAAGATGAGCTTTTATGAAGCAAAAACCAAAGCCAGATAGGAATCAGCCCCAATTACTGTGATTAAGCTTTTATGAAAATTGATAGCAAAGCTGGATATAAGCTCAAAACTATATAAGATGAGCTTGAGAGTAGCAATAAAGTCCTTCCTAGTCTTGACAAAAATCAATGTATCCTTTGCATATTGGAATATATTGGGACCTTTAGATGAAATAGCATTGCCAATACCCCCAAAAAGACCAGATTCTGTTGTCTGATGTTGGAGCTTACATAGTGGGTTAACCACTAAAATAAAGAGATAGGCAGATAATGGATCTCCCTGTCGAAGCCCAGATTTGCAATGGATCCAATCCTCTTGAATGCCATGTACATGAGCAGCAATTTTAAAAGAACTAAGGAGATTTCGCATCCACCCACACCAAATAGAAGGGAAGCCTCTAGCTTCAAGAATTTTGAGAAGATAGTTGACATCCACTTTATCAGAAGCCTTAGCAAAGTCAAGCTTGCATAAGATGCCCATAGAGCACTCCTACATAGGTGCACATGATATTATCTAAAATAGATCGACCTTTAATAAAGGTTGTTTGAATTGGATCAATAAGAGATGCAAGCATCTTGGAGATAATTTTAATGCAGCTATGTGTCAGGCTAATGGGTTGGTAGTCATTAGGGGAGGTTGCAGCCTTTTTTTTAAGGATGAGAGCTAAAAGGGCATAGTTTAAGCGGGAGATGTCCGAATTAGGTTCATAGAGCTGGTCAAAAATTGCAATAAGATAGGATGAGATCAGATCCCTAAATCTTTGAAAGAACAGCATAGTGAAGCCATCAGGACCTGGACTTTTATCACCCTTAAAGCTAAAGATAGCCACCTTAACTTCATCAAGGGTGAAAGGAGTAGCCAAAGGGCTTAGATCTAAATCATTAGATGGATAAAGTTATCCCCAATTTAAATCAATGGGGTGGTGTTTAGATCTTGAGAAGATGCCCTTAAAAAAAGGAAGAAAAGGTCTTGGTAATATCTCCATGATCAATAAGGTGATTACCCTTTCAAGATAGGTGTGAGATCCAATTAGCTTTCTTGTGGTAATTAGCCATCTTATGAAAGAAAGCAGTATTTCCATCACCTTCTCTAAGCCATTTCACTTTAGCTTGTTGCTTCCAGTAGATTTCCTCATTTTTATAAAGGAGCAGCAATTCATTCTTCCAAGCTTGCAAGACTCGCACTCAAAGGGGGATAGAGGGGCTTTCTCTTCTTTACAGTCGAGGAAATGAATCTTTCCTAATAAGGCGGATTTTAGCTCCCTAGAGATCTCTTGCAAGATCAGCACTCCAAATCTTAAGTGCATATCTAGTTGATCAAAGCTTTAGGACAAGAATCGTTGCAGCATCAAACAAAGGAGGAGAATTCAAGGTCAAGCAAGGATGATAATCTCTGTAATCGATTCATTCAAAAGCTAGCTTCTATCAAAGATGAATGCCCTTTTGGAATTGAAGTTAGAGGAGAAAACCAGTTGCAGTGGGGTGTGTTAGAACAAGGATTTGGTAGGGCAGATTGATAGAAAGATGGGAAGAGAAAGTCCCATTTAGTAGAGATAAGAAATCAGTCTAGTTTTGTAAAGATCGGAGGGTCGTAGTGATTGCTCCAGGTGAAATCCTTGCCCTTCAAAGGAAGATCAATAAGCTGAAGATTCTTGATGAGCTTGGAGAAGACCAAAGTGACTTGTTGAGGTTGAGGGTTCCCGCTTTTCTCATGGAGTTTATAGGTGGCATTGAATTCACCTCCAATGATTCAAGGCCCAGAGAAGGTTTCTCTAACTCGAGTAATTTCAGCCCAGAAGAGAGGCTTAAGTTCATAGTCAGAAGGGCGATAGACAGTGGTGAAGGACTAGATAAGGTTAAGGAGATTACATGCCATTGAACAAAAATGGAGAAACGAAAAATTCTTTTTTAAGGATAGAAAGTCTTCCTGAGTTCTCAGCCCAGAAGGATGCTGCCAACAGAGCCCCTAGCATCAAATGACAACCAGAAATCAATGTGACCTCCAGAAAGAGATTTAAGGATAGTGGGTGAAGTTGAATCTGATTTGGACTCCAAGAGTCCAACACAGGAGCTAGAAGAAGCAATGAAATATCTAATCACCCATCCTGGAGTACTTTGATTATGTTATTCGAATTGGATTATTGTGGATTTATGATCTTTCATGTGTTTCTGTAACTCAAAAGTCTTTATCATGGAAGACTTAGAAATACTTTGGTTCTACTAGTTTAATTGGGTTATGGTTGATTCTTGAGTTTCATGTGCTTCTTTAACTCAAAAATGTAATCTTGGAATATATCCATTGTCCTGATGCCTTGGATCGATAGTTGATGATTTTAGACTGAGTCATACTTTTATTCTATATGTTTAATTGAGTAATTTTAAATTTCTGAGTTTCATGTCTGTCTTTGACTCAAAGTTGCAATCTTGGAAAATACCAATTATCTTGATGCCTCAATTTGGCCAGTTGATCATGTTTTGAGGCGTAGTAATATTTTAGTTCTGTGAGTTAGTTGGTACTTCTTGCTTTTTTCTTCTGTAGTTAGTTTACTTTTCATTGATGATGGCAATGTTGTGAATGTGGGAATTTCATTTGTATTGTTTATGATCAATGGGAAGAGAGGAAGGCTGTGTCAGACTCTTTTTTTTTTCCCTTCATAGAGTTTAATCATGCAACAAAGTTTATGTTTCATCTGTTTATGTAGTTAGATAAACAATCTGCATTCATTCATGTCAAGCATCCATTTTGGGCCAGTCATTGTGATTTTGAATCTTTATAAAACCACAATCATAACACCATCACGGCCTTCACCCCACCACCCAAAAAAAATAAGGAACCATTTTCTAGAAAGAGGTTAAATATATGAATGGGATTGTTCATTTGCCAATCTGCCAAACATAAAACCACAATCATACATCTTAGTAAATTTTCACTTCTTTCTCATGGGGGCTTTCTTGCTTGCTATGACAGATCAAGTTAAGGGTGGATACACTATCTTAGACCATTACCATACATCTTAAACCCAACTCTAGCAAATTCTCGCTTCTTTCTCATGGGGCAATCCTGCTTGTGATGACAAGTAAAGTTAGGGTGAATACAGTATTTACAGTTCATCAACATCCAGCAAGTAGGGAATCTGGGATTTGGCATTCTGTGAAATATTGGCAGCCAAAGGGCTGTCCCTACAGCATATCCTTGTGGAAATTTCTCATTTCCTCCACTGCCACATGATTAGAAGCATACTGGCCCATGACTTAAGTTGGACTCATCTATGACTGTACTGTGGTTTTTCTTGTTTAAGTTGTTGTAGAAGTGTATTAAGATGCTGATGGTTTTCTTTATTGCCATTGTTTAGCTTGTCCTCGTTGCTATGTTCCTGTAGAGTTGATGATGGAATTTATGCCAACTTCACCATACATATTGCCTGTCATTAAGGATTTAAATTACATCATCAGGGAAAACTCCATCAAAACTGAATCAGAAAGAGGCTCTGATTTTGGTGGACATCTCTTTGCAGCAGTGAAATGAGTCCTTTGATATAAACAAGTCAATGACTGTGCATGGTGGGTATGTTTATCTGTATCTTCACATTTTTTTCTTGCCTAAATTGTGCTAAAATATTCTTAACCTTATTTGAACAATGTGGAAACTCTTTTGGTTTGTATTCTAACTCGGTCAATACCCACTGGTATTGATCAGATTTGTCAAGGGAAAGAAACCTGGATGCAGTACTCTGTTTGACATTAATGATGCCGATCTTGTTGAGATGGTGCAATCTCATGGAATAGTTGTTGCCTCAGCTACATTCGGTATGAGTTATTCTTCATTTATTCTTCTTCCAGACCCTGCTCACCTTCCTTCTTAATGCTAAATGACAAGTTTGCCCTCATGACTATCCTTTTGACCAGGAATTCATTATGTAATGCAACAGCTAAAAAATATGAGTAAAGCTACAAAGAAAAATGAATGCTTTACATGTTTGTGGACGAAGAGACTAAAGCCTACATAGACTACTCAAACTGGACAGGATAAATAGACTTGGGCCATGTAGAGTAGTTGAGCTATCAGAAATTTTCATTTTTTCTTCCTTGAAAACAAATATATATATCCTTCAATTGAAGGATGCAAAGCATTGACATTACCATTGCCATGCATCTAAATTTTCACTGGCCAAATGCCTTTTTGTCCCTCCCAATATAACAAAGTTTGGAAGACTTAACATTCAAAGAGGCCACTATCTATGATCATCATCAAAGTTGAATTCTTGTCAAGAAATACATTGTAGTATGCCTACATATAGATATGCATGATCTTGTGTTGCTGTATGGAGAAAAAAGGGAGATCCAAGTCATCTTCCTTTTTTGTACATATTGTTTTACTCTCAGCTCTGGTAAAGATTGAGCTCTGTATGAATAGGTCTTTGCATTCAATTTAATACTCACAAACCTGCGGCTAGTAATGATGGAATTTACCTATCTATCGATGCATTTGTGCATAGTTAAGTAATCAGATTAATTTGCATCATCTAATAATAGGTGCACAATTCAACAGATCACCATGTATTTTCTAAGTTTTCTGGATTGAAGTTACTTTGCAGTTGTGGGTAACTAGCCAGTGACAATTTGACTATTTTCATAATTTAGTCACTTTGTGTCGCTCCTTTGTACAAAACCAAGGCTAAGAAAACATTAGATAGTGTTGCAACACAAGGTTTCATTGATTAACTTGCTTTGAGGAATTGCAAGATTGGATCAAATAAATGGCAGAAAATGTGAAATCAATGGACGAGAAGTACCTTCTGAAAATTGGACTCAAAGGTTTTTATGGCTTCACAAGCCCTCCAGAGAAGCTGATTGTGAATTTAGGAGAATGATACAATACTACAGGATCAGATTTCAACAGTAACTCTAAGATCCTAGCCATTGATTTGCCTCTGTGCTTATTATCCTGACTAATGGTAACCAACAAAATCCATGAACATTTTTCTGTGTTTTGTTCTTGATAGGACTAAGTAGTCTGCATTGGTGGAGAAGGAATTACTTGTCATGGTGAATTTGCTAGGCAAAGAACTTTTCTTTTTGATTTTGATGGAACTAGGAAAAGAACTTTGACTGAATGAAATACTGTAACTAATTAGTATTTGAATCCTCGATGGAAGGTTTTGAATGTTGGGTCTCGCTTATTCTTATCAAAAGTTGAAGTCTAGAAAAAATGTGTTCTTTCACAGGTTTTTGGAAGCAGAACTTGATGAAACTTTGGAGTACATCTCCAAATGGGTGACCTCTCTCTCTTTGAAGATGGGGATAGAGAGCTAAACATTAATGCCCGTCTTGTTCACTAAATTTGGACTTTCAAACAAGATCAAGAACTTTGATCACTCACGCTGAGAAGCATTCTGTAAGTATACTTTTTGACATCATATATATATGACTGCAAGGAATAATGGGGCTGGGGGCAGCTGGCAATTCTTGGTCCCAGGCATGGAAGAATTCAATGATGATTTTGGAATCATCCCCAGGGAGAGGCCATCAATTGATAGGCTGATAAAGGAGCAGTCATGTTGCCTAATGGCTTTGCGACTGGGTCGAGAAGAAATCTGCTAAAAGAGAGATCATATAACTGGAACATCATTTGTTTTTTCTCTACTTTTCATTTAGACCTTTCTTTTGCTGAAACATAGGGCACCCTCCATGATCTGATGTTTGCTCATTGGAGAGTAAATAGTCTTGGGAATTTATTCCTTTGGATATTGTTCTTTTGACTTCACTCTGGTCCTCTTGAAGTGGAGAGCACAGTAAAATACTTTCATTAGAAAATGAAAAGAGAGAGATTCTACTTTCATATATTCCATGGCAATTCTATATCTATTTGGGTTCTTTTTTTCGAAGTCTTATGCTTTAGTGTAAAGTTGATGCTTTTTGCTGGACCCCGGGCGTATCATATCTTATGCACTTTTGTCACCCAGCAGCTTGAGCGAACTTCGCAGACAACAGATGGTGGCTTATGATGCGGAGAGTACAACAGAGAAACGGAAAGTTAGTGGGCTATAAAATATTATGATGTCTTTCAATAGAATCTAGTTTCAAATTTATCATGAAAAAAATTGTGTTAGTTGGCATATGGTTTCTACCGCTTGTCTGTTGAATTATTGCAGCGATCCGGGCAATTAACATGCCTGGAGTAGAGATAGCTTAGGTGCTTGTCTCGCTCCATTAGTTCATATTTCTCGTTCTCTAAACTAAAGAATAAGCTTTATCACAGAGAAATATGCGATAGTTTGCGTTGAGAGAGAGAAATTACTTGTGAACTAGCTGACATGGTACGGACATATTGCAACAAAAAAATTGAGATGGCTGTGATAAGAATAATGGCAAGGATCTAAGCTATCAGGAATCAAAGTTTTTTTTGGGGGACAACATTTCTATATGCAGCTAGCTAACCAATCCAAGATACTTGGGATATTATTTGATGATTATGGAAAAGGACCCTTCAGCAGAGAGATCCCACTGTAATGTGTTGTTAAAAATCACAATCTTCTAATATTTAGATAATCTTTCAGAATTCTTGATAAAATCCACAGTGAATTCAATAAATGAATCATTCGCTACAAAGGTTTGGACCACTGGTTTGTATGATATTTCCTCACACCATGAGCAACGCAAGCAATTTTCAATACTCTGGTCAACAAGAAGAGCTTCTGCTTGGAGAAGTAGGCATGTAGATGGCATTATGGCACAAGAGCTCAATCGAGTAATACTTAACTTCTCAAATCCAATAAGCATGGATGGTTATTTAAACCAAAGCCAAATTATATAATATAAGTCCATCGGATAGGATAGGTAATAGATATTATTATTAGATGAGCAAGCCAAGCATTGGCTTAATACTCGCATTACATAACTTTTAGAACATGCTTAATTCTTTTTCCAAATATAGGCTTTTATTTGCCGCAGTTGCAACCCGCACAGGTGCAGTTGGAGCTGCACTTGCAGTCAGTCTCCATAGCTGCTGTAATCTCCATGACTTCTCCAAAGTGGCTGCAACAAATAATATCAATCCAAAGCATTAGCATTTAGTCTAAATAGCATTTTTTTTTCTTTTCTTTTTTGTTTTTTTTTTTTCCTAATTTATATTTGTTGTGATGTAAAAAGGAGGGCACCATTAATCCCTTGTTGATTGAGTTCAGAAAAATTCTGATTTATATGGGGAGATACCATCCATTTCACGAGGATGATAATCCTTAAGGATCTTTAAGTTAAGCTTTGGCTGGCATAACTTGTTGGGCGTTATGCCCCGCTTCCAATGCCCACCAAGAAAATGGGCTATGCATCATAGGCCTCATACAATGTACGAGTAGTTTTTTCTCCCCCTACCTTTTTTTTTTAAAAAAAAAAAAATTCCCAATATAACATATTACTTATTTTAAACCGTAAACATGCACTAATGGACAAATGGCCATGGAATTCAAATCATACCTCTTCTCGGTCTCAACAATCACGATTCCATAGCTGTTCCCCTTCTTTCTGAAATCACAAAGCGAATGCAGTAACAACAAAAACACAAGAAAAAGAAAAAAAAAAAAAAACAGCAACAACAAATAATTTTGAGGATTATGCAACATACATGGTTGGGACGGGGCAAATTTATCCGTCCCGTACTTGTTGTCAGATAAAGTAAGAATATCGATATACTCCCATTACTGAAGTCCTGTGAAAGTGTAAGTGGACCACGGCTTTCATTTTCCATAACAAAGTTTGGGTTTCAAATTACCATAAAAGAAGTTTGGGTTTGAAGCAAGTAAACGGTAATAGAATTTTTTTATCCTTTTTTAATCGGTAAAAAGTTAATAGATTTTTCAACATGCATCCTGTATGGCATATGCCCATATCTAGTTTGTGTTTGAGCGTGTGCGTGTGCGTGTGCGTGTGTGTGAGAGAGAGAGAGAGAGAAGGGGGTGGGGGTAGAGTGGTTTACTGGCACTGGCTCTTGTCAGCGCAGTCGCAGTTGCCGCAGCTCGACATGGTGAGGTGGCTCGGGGCAAAGGATGAAGAAATGGGTGATTGGTTCTAGCAAACAGGCTGCGTTCCGGCTATGGTGGGAGGGACGTGGGCTGTCCCCCATTTATAGGCCCGTGTCACGGGGAAATAAGCGACGCTCCGCGCTGCACGGGCCCACGCTTCTAGGACCGGCACACGCCTCAAGGACACAAACCATCCAAAAGGAATCTCGGTAAATGGTGGGAACGATGGTTTTGCTGCATCGAGTCATCCATACGCATCCTTCTTTTATTTGCTCTCTCTCTCTCTCTCTCTCTCTCTCTATACATCCTTGTTTTATTTGCTCTCTCTCTCCGTCTCGCCCCTTTATCCTCCGAACGATGGAATAGCTTTGCGTGCCTTTTGCGTCTCCCCCACCCCCATCTTTATTTATTCTTCTAATTTTTTTATTATTATCATAAAATTTTCAGGGCTATATTCATTTAACAAAAAATTTTAAAAATAATTATGCCTGTAGAATAAAATTTTTCTCTAAACAGTGAGGGCAGCAGCTAGTTTTCGGTTAAAAATACAAATGTTGCTGTTAATCTTTTGGATACGGTACAGAATTCTTTTTTTTTGATATAATAAAAGAGAAGGAAGATTTTTTTAGATCCATTCAACTTGAATCTCATAAAAAAAAAATTTAAAAAAAATATTTTTTTTAAAATAAAACTTAAATCTTTTTTTATTTTATTGATTTAAAATAAAATATATATTCTTTACTTATAATAGTAAGATTTATCTTTACAAAATTTAGGTTGAATTTTTTTTTCTCACTTTTAAATAAAATTTCATATTTGGATTGAAGATTCTTATCACAATGAAATTCTTTTAGCTAAAATATATGTATTTTGTAGAAATAATTTAGAAAAAAAATAAAATTTTTTAGAAGATAGATCTTGATTTTTACATTAATTTTATTTGTTGTCGTTTTACCAATTTTATTTTAGATTGAAAGCTATGTTCAATCAAAATCTTATCTGAAGAAAATTTTTTTATTTTAATAAATTAGTTTTAGATCCTAAACAAAAAAATTTTGATCCAATCACTAAAGATCTCGTGCCCCCAACATACGTCATATAAAATAAGAAAAAATATCAAAATTAGATATTATATGATCAAATTATGGCCTTTATAAATTTGGCTTATGAATTGGTTTCTGATATAGCTGATTTTACTTTTGGACTCTATCTATCCTATCCATAATAATGAAAATAGTTCATATTGAATTTGACGATCCTCCTATTCAACTAGTCCATGGCAACAATTATTCTGCTATAATTTGTGATTTTTAGCTTTTTTTCTTATTAAATATATCAATAAAAATACATAAAATACACTAAAAATGAAAGCAAATTTATAAAATTTGTAATATTTAGTAATAGGATCGCAATTCTCAATCTTTCTTTTCTTTTTTTTTTATGCATATCAATTTTTTTTAAGATAAATACATAATATTTTGGCACTCCATCTAAATCTTAGTGCACTCATCTTATCTTCCTCTTCTTTCAATGGAAAGAGTGGTAGCTATCCTCTTCAATATTGCCATGCGTGCTGCATGTTTCAAGTTGGAGTGCACAAAATATGATTCCAGGATGAAATTATGTTTACGCTTATGCCGTATTGGGATCCTCCAAACAATGTCATAAGAAAATTGAGATTAGATATGTCCCTTGATTTTTCATTTTTTTGGTGGAAGATATGTTCCTTGATTTTAACATAATGAAGATGTTGGAGGGAATCCCAAAAAAAAAGTCAAAATTTTTTCTTTAAGCATTTTAACCTTATCTTTTTAATTTTTCTATTTAAATGTTTATGGCGGTAGTAATCTCTTTATTACTATACTTTTAATTTCTAATTATTAGACTCCTAATTACATATCTTAGAGAGTTAGTAAAAACCTAAACAACCATAAATGGTCACGTTGGAAGGCTATAAAATGGCTACCTTGGGATCCAATTTTAGATACCCATCTAAGCCTCTTCCTCTCTTCCTTCTAACATTTTCTTTTCAAATCTTCTTCTTTGTAATTATTGTTTTGGGTGTTGAAAGGATTTTCATTAATCTTCCACACAGTCGTGCTCGCAAGCAGAGGATCCTATTTATATTTTGGTATGATTTTTTAAATTATTTTTTGTACGAGGAATGGAAATAGATCTTTGATCATTTTTTCTTGATGTTCTATAAGTTTTTAAGATTACATCAAGAATTCTCCAAGCTCTACTCCAATAATCTAAGACGTAATTCTCAAGATTGTGATTAAGAAGATAATAGGATGCTAGGTATTCATTGTTTGAAAATTTTTATTGGTGATCTCTGATAGAGATGACTTATCGGTATTTATATACCCAAAAAAAAACATGGATGTGTTCAAAAAATATATATGTATATTGTCTTTACATTACCAATGCTAACCATTTATTTCCAATCTGTGTTGCTTTACTAGTTTAGGCATATGTATTATATGTCTTGTTTGAGATCCCATGCCCAAGTATATGAATGACTAAAGGATTTGGAAACATGCACTATTTACTGCTCTATAGAAAAGTCACGGCTTTCCATTAATACATATATGGTTGTCTGCATATTTCATGGTGTCATTAAAATTATGATTTATAAATCTGGCAATTTTATTTTCTATTATTCACCTGTAATTAGTCAACTACATTTATTGGAGTGCGCTACATCATTAATCTGATGCCAAACTTCTATAGAACTAATGCTGCTCACATCAAAGACAACATTCCTCGTTCTAATTTTGGTGCTATTTGAAGGTATTGGATGGCCTGAAGTTGTTCATAGTTGCAAGCTGAAACAAATGAAATAGATACAACTAAGTTAAAATGTACGAATCATATATTATAATTATATTATCGAATTTATTTTGGCTACAATTAATTGCAAAATATCTCATGATAATCTGATTTTTTATTTATTTGATGCTATTTTTATATTTCTATAATTAAGTTTTATTACTATAATATTTGTTTTATATATAATTTATGAATCACTTTCAATAATATGAAATTATTTTCTTTTATCTATATGGCATAACATACACTATTTGAATCCATATTTATTATAAAAAGATATAAAAGCAAATAAGATATTATAGATATCCATATTTGTTTTAAACATAAATAATACAAATCAGTTATATCTATATTTTTTCTATCCAAATATGAATATAAAGAATTATCATGCATAACTACTACATTGATTGTCATATTTTCTATTCTTAAATGTGTAGTAGAAAGACATGATCTACTTTTTTAAACAAGAGTTTGGTTACTACATTAATTATCATATTTTCTATTCTATTCGAGAGCTCTCCGTGATGCAACCTTGAGGTCGGTGGCTGCTGATCTCACACCTTTTCTTTACAAATGACTGTTTGCTAGTGGATCGGGCTACCATCTAGAGTGCCATCAGATTTAGATCGATTCTAGAACAATATTGTAGTGCCACCTCGGGATAGAAGGTGAACCTTATCAAGTCCGCAGTGCACTTCAGTCCTAGGATATCGATGTAGCTTTGATACTTGATCAAGGAGAGACTAGAGATGGCTGAGCATGATGAGATCCTGAAGTACCTATGAGTTTTCATCTTTAGATGTAGATTAAGGAGGTCCGAGGCTGAGGGTGCGGTGCACGCCGCTCGGGAGCTACTAGAAGGTTGGCAGGCCCAAAACTTGTCGATGATGGATAGGATTATCCTTTTCAGATCAGTGCTCAGCTCCATGCCCATTTATCTTCTCTCTAGTGTTATCTTATCTAAGACAACTGTGCTGAGGATTGAGCAACTTCTTTGAAGCTTTTTATGAGGATCATGGTCCGATGGTGGTAGGGGTGTGTATCTTGTGGCCTGGGATATGGTTTATCAATCTTGGCAAGAGGATGGCTTGGGGATCTAGTCCCTAGTCATGAGGTGAAAAGCCTTAATAGCTTGGCATGCTGCTAGATTTTTTTTTTACCCAGACTCTACATGAAGCATTATCATAAGGGCTAGGAATGGTACCCGGCAAGTGGTTGGTGATATCTGGACAAGCTAGAGGGCTTCATCCATGTGGAGGGAGATCTGTGCATGGGCTCCAGATGTCATTCCCCAGATGAGATGGATGGTTGGAGATGGCCATTTTATCAGCATCCTTCATGACACTTGGATTGCAAATACACCTTTAACCTACTGGTCGACCTTTGTGAGCCCGAGGTGTCTGACTTGATGAGGGTTAGCAATCTTCTTCTAGCTGATGGTACAGGATGGGATCTAGCTATTGTGATGCATCTCTTTGGAGCATAGCTAGGCAGGCGTATGATGTTCGTGGCTGTTCCTTTTCATCAATATCCAGATATCGGGGTATAGGGATCTTTCACTATGATGAGACTTGTCATAGTGGACCTGTATCATTTGTACCAGTCGGAGGGCACCAGGTAGATGGACGGTGGTTCGGTCTTTAGGTTGGGGGTGCATCTAAGAATGAGCCTTTTTCTCTAGAAGGTTATTTAGGATAGGCTTCTGACCAGTTACATACTGAGAGAGAGAGGCATGGATATTCAGGCTATTTGCCCCAACTATGAGATGGAGGAGACAATGGAGCATACTTTATTCTTTTGCCCATCGGCTAGACGGGCTTAGTTTCTAGCAGATCTTTATCACCATATTGTTCAGGTAGAGGATCTGACTAGAGCATCTATTGATCTACTAAGGAGAGCTGCGGACAATGCATCCAAAAAGATTGCAATTTAGACTGCCTATATTGCCCAGCATATTTGGCTGACTAGGAACAACGTTGTCTTCGAGTCTAGAAGATGTCCGACGAGGATCACTATCGAAAGAGCCTTGATTTTGGCCCAAGAGATGATTGACATGAACTTTAGGCCCTTGGAGATCTGGGACTCCCACCCAGCTCATGCAGTGATCCGTTAGGTGTTCATTGTTTGGGAGCTCTCACCTCTAGGACACTTGAAGGTCAATTTTGCTGAGAGCATTAGGGATAGAAAAGGTGGAGCCAGCTTTGTTATCCATGGGCCCAACTCCAGATTGGTGGTGGCCGGAGGCCAATACTCGAATGAGCCAACGATCCCTGGAGTAGAGCTTCATGCAACCTGGGTTGGTGTTGCTTATGTTTGGATAGTTCTAGGAGTAGATCACATTGCTATTGAGGGCGACTCAGCTATTGTTGTGAAATGAATTCAAGCGTGTACAAGAGGGATGCTTCACCATCCACTTCTGCATGAAATATCTCCATCTTCCTCTCTGGCTGTACTGGTCTTATAGTTAGACATATCTTTAGGGTTGGCAAACTCTATAATAGATCGGATGGTGACCTACATTGCAGAGCACACTGATAATTTTTTATAGACTTCTTTGGGACTACCCCAAGATAATTTAGAGATTATGTATTTTCTGATCATCTGGGATGTATTCATATAAGACTTATATCAATAATCTAATTTTAACAAAAAAAAAAGAGTTTGACAAGTAGATGACTCAAGAAATAAAATTATACAAAATAGTATGGCTTAAATAATTTATTGCATAAAAGGGACATGCTAGAGTTTTAATGCATTTGTTGCTTTTGATAAACCTTTCTTTTTTTATCTATTCATCAAAATCTCATCTTTTAAGAAGAAATGATGAATAGAATCTTATAATAAAAAAATATCTTTTATTTATTTTTTTTATTCTAATAATATGGCTGAACAATTATAAGATATAGTCAATGCCATTAACTTTGGTATACCTTAGAAACTATGGGAGGGGGTCTTTTTTATATCAGTCTATCTTACAAAAGGTTTAAAATATGATTAATATCTTGGAGTCATCGAGGAGGATGCGGCTTAATATATGAAGGACCTTCCAACAGTGGAAACCCAATCTCTATGATAGAAGATCCTTAAAGGAGAGATTCAATATGATAATAACAAGTTGATTGATTGATCAGAAAGCACATGTGGTTTATCTGATATTAAAGTTACAGACCTTATTCCATTTCTATCATGATTAGTGTTTCTATGTAGTGGTTAGAAAGAGTTTATCTCTAAATGAGATCCGAGAAGTATTCCTTGAGATGTAACACTATACACATTCATGGAGGGGCTCATTTATATAAGAGTATTAGTATGTGGCTGTAGATATGAGATATGGGCTATTTCTAGTAACTATGAAAAATCAAGATACATGTGCAGGACCATTAATGCACAAATTCGCATGGAGAATTTTGTACTATATGTGTGGCAATTGAAGTCTGAATCAAAGAAATATAGTTCAAATTCTGGTTCACTTTGATTCTTTCAGATGTAAACTATTCATACTAAGTTGATTAAATCTTTTAAAGACATTTTATCTATTACATAGTATAAGCATTTTAGAATTTATATTTTTTTATTTTATAATTTTTTTAAAGATTTTGAGTTTTATGGAGGATTGTTGGAGGAAATCGAAAAAAAAAGCTCAAAATTTTTCTAAAATTTCTTTTCAAACATTTTAACCTTATCTTCTAATTTTATCATTTAAATGTTTGTGATGCTATTAAACTCTTCATTACTGTGCTTTTAATTTTTGATCATTGGACTTCTAATTACAGGCTTTAATAGATCAGTAAAAATCTAAATGGTTATAGACGGTTATATTGGATAGTTATAAAAGGATCATATTGAGATTTGATTTTAGATACCTCATCGAAGTCTCTTCCTCTTTGCTTTTGACCTTTTCTCTTTATCATTATTTTCCAAGATGCTATCTTTTTTCCTATAATTATTTTTCTACATACTGGGCGGATCTCTATCCATCTTCTTTACGATCATACTGATAGGTGAAAGATTTTGGTTATATTTAAAATAATTTTTTAATTTTTTCTAAGAGATGAAAATACATCTTAGGATAATGCTTTATATATTTTATAATTTAATTTTTTTTATTTTAATGTTCTATAAATTATTTATAATTTTTTTATAATAAAATTTTATAAATTTTATTTAAAATTTTAAATTATATTAAAATTTTTTTAAATCATATTTTAAGATTACCTCCATCAGCTTGCATTCCATTCCATGAAAGGGCATATGCTAACTGATGATGTGCATGGGGACACCGGACATGGGCTTGCCGCTTTTGATTCATCCGAAAAAGCAGTACAAATATTAATGGGAGAAATTCTTTGGGCAGCGATTGAGATTGAAAAAAAAAAAGAAAAAAAGAAAAAAAAGAAAAAGGAGCGAGGTGGTGCACGGAGATCAATTGTAGCATAAAATATTTCTCATATTAACGGCACAAGGCATGCGTCAGAAAATTCTACTGGTCATATTTGACTCTCTCTCTCTCTTTCTCTCTCTCCCTCTCCCTCTACGCGCGCGACGGCGGTGGCCATGCCTTGTTTTTTTTCTTTAATTAATACACAGGAAATTGCAACCGTAGCTTTCGGCACTCAGAATCTAAGATAAAGTCATGGCACCCTTGACTTTAGGAACTCGGATTCTGATTGGTCTTTTATTCTTTTTCCTGAGATATAATTATTCACCAGGTTAACCCAATTTCAATTTAATAATAATAAATAAAACAAAACTTTTGATAAAATATATAATATAGATATATATTTAGGAGCGGCATTGTTGATCCAATGGGCCACCCCATCACCCAATCATATTCACAATCACTCATCAGCCTAAAATTCTTTGCACACCGATGGTGGTATAGCCTCGCATGCACCACTCTCATACGCAAAGTTGGAGCACGGCATAAGAAAAAAAAAATTTTTTTTTTAATCTCATGCATGCATGCATGAGCCAATCACTATGGGCTACATCGTCTTCAACTTTATTATCTCTTCAGCTAACCCTATCAGCTTGGTACTTGTGGGAATATCTTACCACTTGCAGCTTGAATTTTGCAACAGATGCAAAAGAAAAAAAAATTTAAGATGTAACTCCTGGATGATCATGACTCATATTTGAATAGCTATCTATACATTAAATCAACTTATTTTGAGTTGAAGAATTTCTTGGTTCTTATATGAATAGCCATAAATAGTATAGCTAAGTTAATTTCGACGGATAGCAGCAATGGAAGGCATAAAGATCCTAAAAATCTGCATGCAAATGGAGAAAAGTAGAGGAAGAAGATTTTAGCTAATTAAGGGATGCACAAATTCTGGTATGAGGATTTTATTTGGTGATTGTCTCAACGCGCAAAATTATTTTTCTCCAAAGAATATTTTTACGCTCTGTTGATGCTCTCATGATATTTTTTTACATATAACGATTAGGAAAGATGAGGAATGGTGGATTGTAAGATGCTTTTGATGCTGGGAATCTAGTTTAATTTGATTCCATTGATAAAATAAGGATACAGTTTTAATTGAGTTGAACCATGGAAAAGTCTTACATATGTTGGATTGTCTCGCGGTTTTTCATTTTTATTGCGACAATTCGAGTAATCATGATGAATGTGGTAGAAAAATAATTGTAGCACGGTAACATTAGAATGGAGATGATAAAGGGTATATATAAAGATGGCATGCAAGTATGCTCAGGTGAGAGAAATTGGTTACAAATTGTTCAAGATGGTCAGGAAATATATATACTATGAGATAACCTAATAAGCACCTATTTTGCAGCACTATTAATGTTTTATATTTTTATTTCCCTACAAATTAGTAAATAGCGATATACAGATTTATTTGTACGAAACTTCTAGAGTTGTAATATTGCATCCTTTTATTTCAACTTTTGAAAGCAACAAATCTTGCTGCCCAAAGATCTAAATGTTTTGCAAAAAATTCAAAAAATAAATCATAGATTTCTGCACAGTGTGGTTCAATCTTCTCCTCGGATTCTTGAAAACGAAAATAGAGAACGAAAGCAATGCCAAACGGTCCTGAAAATACCGTACTTTGTGATGAACGGTGAGGAAATAGGAAGCAAAGAACTTGAGGTATCATGAACTGAAAAAATTGGCAAGGCTCGCATGATTGAACGGCAAATAATATTTCCCAAAGCGAATTACAATTGGTAGGGTCAGTGGTTTATGGCCGGATGCGTGGTTAGAGCAATGGATCTTTGATCTGATGCATCACATTATCATCCATGGAAGGTTGGTCACGAAGAAGGGTAGATTAAAAACACCAAGCGGAATCCCATGATATTTGAGCGCTCTTTTGTTCTAAGACTATCGTAGGTTGCCTCTTTGGACCCTCGGTACTCTTGTAGGTATAGGTATTCCGTTGGGTCTCTATAAGCACACACTAATTCCCTTGTAAATCGTGGAACATACGTGTATATATAAATATATGTGTACGTATTTGTATATGTATATATTATTTTTTGAGCATAGTGGGAGCAGAATAATGAAAGTACTCGTGTCCGAGTTGGAAGATAGGATCTCCTCCCAAATATGGGAGGTGAAATCTCTGGGCCAAGCTCAGTTTGCACCTACTAGTTAGATTTCGTTGCTCTTGAAGCATGTAAGGTTAAAAAGCAGCACCACAACTTCACATTGTTTTACTGAAAAAAAAAAAAAAAAAAAAAAATCACACTCTGGAAAAGACATACGAATCACCGCTCAAACCAAAGCTAGATTTTATTTTAGTACAAGTCCATTAAACAGGATAAGAAACGGACATTACTTAGCCGGACATCAGCTTACTCCCAGACTTACGGTACCACTACATAGAATGGCACTCCTACATCACTTATCACAACCAAACCCTAGATAACATGTGTCATTTGTTCTTGCCTTGCTTACATAGCAACAATTTTAGCAGATAGGCTTTCATTTGCCACAGGTGCAACCAGCGCAGGTGCAGTTAGGGCCGCACTTGCAGTCAGGCTCCGTAGCTGCTGCCACCTCAACGACTTCCTCGAAGCAGCTGCAACAAATGATTCAGTCCAATATATTAGGATTTGCCCTGAACTAAAATCTTTAGAGTTACCAGAAATAAAAATAAAAATAAAAATCTTTAGAACAGGTTTCCGTGCATCATGAGCCGCATGGCTTGATACGGTCTTGAGGCTGAACTGGTGAAAAGATTTGGGCCTTTTCGTGATGCCCAGAGTTAAAGCTGGCCCATAGAGGAGTTCGAGAAACCCCGCGGAATTCTTCATAACCACACCATCTAAGGCCCATGGAAAAACCATATATGCCGAACCAAGTTTGAGTGTTTTTTTTTTTTTTTTTTTTTAATTTTTAATTAATATCTTCTACTAATATTCACATATATATACGTACGTATGTCCATGCACTGATGGGCACAAAGTGTCTTTTTTTTTTTTTAAATTATTATTATTATTTACTTGTCGGATCTGACTAATACCTCTTTTCAGTCTCGATGATCACCATGCCGTATCCATTTCCCTTCTTCCTGCATTCGTCAAATAGATTCGTTAGCTTAGTGCACTTTTCTTATGAGAAAAATCTATAAACAGAAGCCAGCTAACACAAGTTCTTTTGTTTTTCCCCCTTTATTTTAGTGATTTTAAAGTTCTACCCCAGGTCAGTGCGGTTTTATGCAAGTTTATGTGCCAAAATTCCAAAATTTAAATTTACATCAGCTCCTCGATCTAAACCATATAGATCAGAATGGGCAATAAAATTTAGTAAATTATATAAAAATCAAATCAGGAGTATCCTCATCTAGTAGACTATTTAGTAACCATGCACCACAAAAAAATACTATCAAACTCGGATGTGGTATACATAGGAAGTTCGAAATTTGTTACATGTATCATTTGCGGAAACAGCAAGAGAGAGGTCGATAAAACCACAGACCAAAAGTTTCTCTACTATAACCCTGACAGTTTGAGACATGCATGGTCTGATCGGATAGATCTTGTATACGGTTCTTCTCGTAAATATTACCGGACAAATCTTTAGTTATGCTCATGACGCATGGGAGTAATATTTCGGAGAGATTCCAAGAGGATGCAACATGATGAATCGAAGATTCTCATGACTGTATATTTAACTGGAACTAAAAACTTGAAATATTGCTTATTTGTGGAGAAAGGTCATCTAGGTGGTAAAATAGGGATGTTCAATTTGTAAACATGTCCATCACAATGACCAAAGTCCAAACATGGAGAAATTATTAGGTGGACTAGATCCATCATGGATCTCGAATGAAATTATTCTAATACATACTGCTATTATATATAAAGAAAAAATGATTTATTTCATCCTAGATCCATGGTACATCTGTTCCATCTAATAATTTCTCCTAAGGACAAACTGGTAGCATTAAAAACCACAAGTTTTACGATATGACTGCTATGCGTTAATTAGCCAGAGATTCCATGGTGAGAGACTAATACTTACACGCACTGGCTCTTGTCAGCGCAGTCGCAGTTGCCGCAGGTCGACATGGTGTTTCGCTAAGATGGAGAGGAGGGACGAAGGGATGGGAAGTGACTCGAGAGAAGGGTTTGCTGGGTCTGGCTGTGAGGAAAGAGGCCTGGGTTCCGCCCATATTTATAGGCGTTTTCAAGGATGAGGAAAGCGAGCGTCGGCTTAACGGATAATTGACGCTACAGTGGCAGGCACACGCATCGACAAAACTATCCAAATGGAATCTCAATAATGGTGGGTTGGAGGTTTTTTTTTCTTTTGGTTTTTTTCTTTAGTAGGAGGACCATGAGCCTCAGATGTCAAATCACTTTCTTTTTAAACTTTGCTCAACATGCGAATAGCTGCGGTAGCTGGTATTATGCATGGTTGAGAAGATATTATTCCCTTTTAAAAAAAAAATTTCAACACTTTACTTTTGTAATTTGCTAGACTCGATATTTTACAGGATTAAAACTCCTCATTGAAAGGTAGCTGATTTTGGCTTTTCCAAGATTTTTTCTAACCGAACATAATTTCTCCTCGATAAGCTAGCTAACTCACCGTTGGCTCATCTATTTTATATATATTAAAATAGAGACTCTAGCCTCCATCTGCTGTATCACATGTCTACGTTTTGCTTCTTTCTTCATCCCTTTCATACCATTCGTTCGTCGTGGAAGAGAAGGTGCAGACACCATGATTTTATTTATCATGACATGGCATGCTATGAGTTAAAACACTAAAGCTCACATAAATCAATTCAGAGGCAACAGTGGGACCATAAATATAGAGCATGCAGGCCACATAGATGGTCCAAACACGTGCCCATTCTTCCACGCATGTGCTATGCACATGGCATGGATTTATAGGACGCACAATGGTGCCTCTCAAGATCTTTTGCCCTTTTGCCTTGCGTCCAGATTAACCGTCCCCGTTGCTCACCTTTTACATCCTTCTCAGAGAACTCAAACCTTCACGTCAACTCTCTTCTTATCCGCACATAATTCCGCGTCTCACCACCTATGGCTGTTTCTGGCCACTTTCCCGCGTCCGCTTCACGCCTTCGGTGCGAGAAAGTGGTTGCAACACCCCCGATTCCCTCTTCCGTTTTCTTTTTTTCTTCCTCTTTTTTGGTAGACAAATTCCCTCTTCCATTCAATATGTATTGTAGACGTCATGATATGTTCTCATTCAATCTCAATCATAATCGGTGAGCAGTGTATTTTCCCATCATCGACATGTTGAAGTTGATGCTGATGTTGACATGGATAAAGTTGGGAAAATGCTCATCTATTGGAGGAAACCAGATTGGAACGCTCGGTTCATTGGTTTACATTTCGATTCCTCAACTTGTTTGTGACTCGGAGCAGACTACAGGCCACTGGGTCTAAGCTTACAACAAGCACTCTGCAGCATGCTACCGTAACACCACTCAAATCGAGATAAGAGCTGGAATGTAACATAGAAATGCAAGCCAAATCTCTGAGGGTCGAGCCCGATGCAGTGATTAACCTACATGCAAGAAAGAAAATAAGAAATTTAAAACTAGTAAATGATTTGATAAAGCAAACTATGTTCTCCACCTTAGAAAGATTCCTATACGATGGCTTAAATTATATTCAAAGTTTTAGAATCTCAAAAGAAGTCGCACTACCATCGATTGAGATTTATTTGATTTAATTTATAAACTAGCAGTCAGCTTAAACTTTATTAACTGAAACTATGGACTGCTTGACCGGAGCACCATCAATGCTCGCTAAAACTTATATTAGAATTAATTCAAAATTAATAGAAAAAACTATTTGATCTAAAAGTTGCCTTCGATCTAACAGAGAACACAAGTGACTCCTCTCAAGCTCAGGTTACCTTTATGCCAAAGCAAAACTGATGGTTCAGACAATTTCCATGCACATGGAGAAAGTACCGGTGAACGCATTCAATTTAAGAAAAGGATTCACTGGAGAGCGTCCGAAAGTAATTGCTCTACCGATCCGACAGCATATTTTGACAGTGAAATCCAAAATGCCGGTTATAATGCTGGAAATCAAAGGATAACAATTAGAAAAAAAAAAAAAAAAACCTGTGCTGCCATTTTTTGTTCATGAAAAAAAAGGGAACAAAAAACAAAAAAACAAAAAAAACTTTGGTAGAAGAGAACTGTATGCATTATGCAATAGGCTACAGAAGAGGGTAGACCTCCACCACATATCCTAAGGTCTCAAAAATATCAGCAAGGAGAGATGGAGGCTTCAGTACTAAAACTAACTGGGGTTGGAGTTCTAGCATGGAGTGATCATGGCATACTGCAAGACTAGTAGCATCTACAATGCCTAGTTATTTTAAACTGGAGAATAAAATAGTGACAGTATTTGATATACCATTACTGATTACTACTTCGACTTTTCTCATGCACATTACAAGCACATGATGCACTGAGCATAGATTATGCATGACAGAACATGAAGCTTTTGTTTGGTCAATTTACAGGATTCCAACAACCAGAAGTTTCATATTGGCTTTCCAGCCCTCACGAGCATGATAATTGCTAACCGAGCAAAGACAGGCCTAAAATACCTACATGATATAGGGTGGTTCTTGTATAATGACTTCCCATTTGAACAAGTGGCCGTTTCGCTTGTCTTATTACACTAATCACACATAACATGCTGAAAACCACATTCAGCAGCATAATGCGACATGCATCATTCAATATCCTATGTGTTTGACGCCCAGCTGGTATGCAGGAAGTTGTGGGTTCAAGTATCCTGGTGGCACCTATGGTCTGCAGTGCATTGCAGGGTCAAGCATGGATAGATGTAGAAGGTGATCCTGGTGCTTGGTTTGGGTTAGGAAATATGGTATGTTGGGGGAGGGCTACCTCCTGTTTGTAGGCAACACCAACTTATAGACTGAACCAATCCAAAGAAAAATGCAAAATGGAGTAAATTAGATTGTTTGTAATAATCAAACTACTGCTAAAGCTTGAAACAAAAGGGTGGAAAGAAAACCAAAGAATGAGAAAGGTAAAAGAAAAAGGAAAAAAGGAATGATCAAATTGTTTCTATACCCATGATGACTTATATCTGTAGACTGATATAATGTCATTCAAGATATCATAGAAATGGTTTATGTCGATCCTCTTTCCAGAGTAGATAGTGACTGAATTACTCCCTTATCTCCTTAGAGCTACTCTGGCAAGCATATACAGCTTTTTGATTGGAATCTGAAACATCACATGATGTTTTAAACCAACAAGAATATTCTTGATATCAACAAACAAATTGCTGATACCACCAACTACTGAGAGAACATGTTACCTCACCTAAGTTATGATGCACATTTTAGGTGACTACCTAGGCATCGGACCATCACCCACACCATTGCATTCCAAGGATTGCAAATCAACCCACATTTCTAGTTGAACTCCTCACAAGTCTAGCCAATTCTTAAAAAAGAAAAATGTGACAACAAAAATTTGGGGTGCATATACTAATGCACATGGATTAAAAATTTAAAGGCTTCACTGATTGAAGGGATCACCTCCATCTATCGTTGATTGCTTTCTCTTAATCTAGTAAATGTACCGCACATATTATATGCATCTTCTTTACTAATATGATGATGCTAATGCTTTTGGGGACTTGGACAACCGACCATTACCCAACATCTGGAAGGTCATTCCAGTAAATACATCATCATTACTATGTGCAGTAATAAAAAAAATGGGAGTGCATACACTAATCTATGTACACATTAAAAAAAATTCTTGAATCAGATTGAGACTATGGATGATCATCCTGCTTCTCTCATGTGCATTGCATGGGTTCAGTGCCATTGTACAATAAGGGCCGGTGTGGCTAATTATACAGGATTTAAATATATACTGTAAAACTATAGAGTCAGCAAGTGAACATTCACACTTTTGTAGATGCAGATTAATTCCTCCATTAGAACCAAAGCCCAAAAATCCACACAATTGTCCAATATTGGAATCATGCCAAATTGCTGTATGGGACAAGCTACAAGCACCAAAGAGCCTAAAAGTAAGGTCTATGTCATAAGAGTTCATACAAAACAGCAATATAACCTGACATCTGACATAAGAATGGTGCAACTCGAAAGATCTAGATGACAGGTAGCATTACTGCCATCATTTAAAATTGATTCCTATTCAATGCAGGAACTAGGAATGTACTGTTAAATATGTATAAATTCATACAGTAATGAACAATGATAAGCAGACCTCTTTTCTATATAGACCTTTGGTCTCCTTTTCTGTAATTGTAGTTCCTAAAGGGGAAAGTCAAGCTGATAATGGGTAACTAGTTCCCTCCTATTCCTAGGAAAGGAATTTTAAATGGAAGAACGTAATTGCTTAAAGATCAAACCCTTGTTCCACGTTTACTCTTGAAGGCCTAGCATTCTAAGCTCAGGTCTTAGCCCAAGTCTCATACATCTCTAATTCAAAAACCAAATAAATCAGAAGCTCATGGGATTAGTGTTATATTTAGACCCTCAAATATGTCATGGAAAATGTACGCACAAGTTTTTCTGTACCAACTGCTCAAACTACGTACTTATAAAGAGAATGTGTTTCTAGGATAAATACAATATGACATTAAACAGAACTGAAACATCTAAATCTGCGTGAGTGTTTTGAGAACTTAACAAAACTATAAGAAGCATCTGCTGAGCTAAAAAAATATTTAAGAAAAGGAGTTGTTAAACCAGCAAGAATTTATCCAGCGTATTTTTCATAATATAAGATGAGATCAGCAACTTGAGTTTACCTGCATTGTTCGAGATCATCCATGGATATACCAAATGCAGCGGCAGTTTCTTTGATGGCATGCAAAATATCATGAACAGTAAGTCTTATGTTCTCCTCATCTAAAGATTTAGCAAGATCATCCATGCTTATTTGTCAGTTCAAGGCAAATGAAACTGCATTTTTGTCAACACATTCTAGCTCAGCTCCAGTATAATTCTTCATTCATGCAGTTTAAACCAAAATATGAAAATTATTTATAAAAAAAAAGGTCTAATCCATTTATGATTTAAGCCTCACTTTCTCCATGATATTTGAGAGTCGTGTACTTGATTAGTAGTAAAATCATCAAGATTTAGTTGCATGACTGTTCCCAATGAGATTTATAGCACTTGAATTCATACCCCAAACTGAAAAAAACAGTATCTGACAATGTAAAGTAAGTCAATCAACAATAAAACATGTACAGTTCCAAGTCAAATTAGATTATTTTTTGTTCCACAAAAACCAAAAAAAAACTCCCTCTGCCCTGTTGTCATAACCTGAATGGCAAAGATCAATTGCAGATACAAATTAAACCAAGCAATACTTTGAGAAAAACTTACTTGTTCATTTCTACTACTCTTCTCCCTGTAAGATTCCAACTCCAAAGTAAGGAATGCAAGCTTAAATTTATCAGGTGAAACAAATCTATGCATATAATCAGTAAGAAGTAATCAGACCAAGAAATGCAGATCAAGAACCACAAAGTTTAATTTAATAAATGATCAATTATGAAGACATCGAACATGAGTATGGATATTGTGTCACCAGAAGAAAGCCAAAATCTTTGTTAAGGATTACCTATGGAAAATGGCAGATGACCGAAAATGAGAAAACTGCTAGCAAATCAGAGCATACACAAGAGAATGTTCGAGCAGAAGTATTATCGCATTCAATAATCACTGTTTAGTTCAATCTTTTATGCCATAACATCAGAATTGTTCTTTTACAAACCCACACTGGCCTAACCAATTAAAAATACAAATACAGAAATGCTTCAATTTACTGAAAATAAACGAAATGAAAACAGGGCCAAACAATTACTGTTCTTCATAATTCATAAGCCATTAACAAGTCTTAAAGAAGGGTCCTGACGATCAGGGAAAAGCAAGAGAAACAGAATCTGCAATACAACAATACCATTCAAGAATTCCAACATTCAAATCACCGAATATGTCAATAAATAGCAAATGATCAAATCTTCCATGAGAATAAAGAAAATCTGTTAAGCACAAAAAGGAATGAAAGAAAGAAAGAAAACACATAGCATTCAAATGTTCCTCTTGGGGTCGATTTTCATCGTTCATCCACATGGGTTGTTGGGATGATGTGAGAGTTGGTTCCCACTAAGAATCCAACTTATCATGATAAGAGTCCCCAATTAGGATTGGGATGATCGAACTAAGTGTTGGATAGGATTGGGATGATCCAACTAAGAGTCCTTAATGAGAAGAACTCTTAGTGAGTCTCGTCAATAAGTACATGGGTCTCTTCAGAAAACATACGCACATTCCGTTTCTCATCAATCCCATTCTCAAAATACCAACACCTTTCTCTCAAGCATCTCTATCTAGAGTCACCATCTTAGAACTCTAGGATTTGGGGTGTGGACATAAAAAGGGACTCTAGTAGCCCCTACAAGATCAAGAGAAGGAGGTTCGAGATTGCTGGGGTCGCGTACGCACTTCGAGGAGGCATCAAAAGATCAACAAAGGCTCGTAAAGCAAGCGCATTGCATCCGAATTGTGGGATTTTTTTGATATACAAATCCATATAGGTAATATTTCCGTTGTATTTAATTCTACATTGGTATCAGAGCCTAATTACTTGCTTTCGCCAATGATGTATTATGCATATTTTTACATTTTATATGATTGTTCGGCAGATCCATTTTTGTGAAAAATAATATAGATCTATTCTTTTTATTTTTCCAAGATCTAGATCCAATTTTTTATGGACTTGTTCCTTATTATTCAATCACTATGTGCATATAATCTGGATTTTTTTTTTTTTGGTATGCCATGTGAGAGAAAAAGGAAGCCTTAATTTTCTTATGTATATTTTTCGGATCAAGATATATATGTGTGTGTGTGTGTATAGGTCAATTTTCAATCTATAAAAGTTTTTTTTTTGCAAATAAAATTTATATATATGAAAGTACATTAAAAGGCTTTCCAACGATATATTATTTGCAAAAAACAGACTAATATATTAAAAGATATGTTTTTCAAAGTTTTGTGGTGAATTGGACCAAAAAAAAAGAAATTAAATTAGGGCTAATGGGTAGACATGGGCAACGGGCCAAGCTGCCCATTACATGGCCCGACCGGCATGATTTGGGCCAGGCCTGGCACCGCCTGAATGCTACAGTAACGGGCCATGCCCATTAATAGGAGGCCGGGCTGGGCTGAGGGTTTGCGTCCCATGGCCCAGGCCCAGCACGGCCCATAAGGGCTTGGGCTGGCACAGCCCGCGGGCCAAGCACGGCACGGCATGGCCTGACATGGTCCAAGCCCGGTCCAAGCACGACACAACATGCGTGCTGGCCTGATCCTTTTTTTTAATTTAAATATGATTTTGTTTATAAATTAAAAAAGGGTTAAAAAGCAAAATTATGTGAGCTCAGGTGTAACGCTCCCAAGCTTTGGAAACTTGAGAAGAAAGGCCATGGAAAGATGGGAGCAAGCCAACAACAAAATCAGCCTGATCAGCAGAGGAGTCATTTCAGTTCTAAGACGAGATGACTTGGTGTTGAGCAAGACATTTCGGTTCTGAGACGATATAAGTTGGTGCAAAGCGAGATGACTCAGAGCTGGCCTGGTCCTTTTTTTTAATTTAAAAAAAATGATTTTGTTTATAAATTAAAAAAGGGTTAAGAAGCAAAATTATGTGAGCTCAGGTGTGACGCTCCCAAGCCTTAAAAACTTGAGAAGAAAGGCCATGGAAAGTTAGGAGCGAGCCACCAAGAAAATTAGCCTGATCAGCAGAGAAATCATCTTGATTCTGAGAAGAGATGACTCGGTGTTGAGCGAGACATCTCAGTTTTGAGATGAGATGACTCGGTGCAAAGCGAGACGTCTCGATCTCAGTCCGAGATGACTCGGCCTCAAAGAAAATCTAGACAAAAAGCAATATTTTGGGAGTGCCAGGCTGACATGCAGTTAGAGACGTCTCGGTTTGAAGATGAGACATCTCGATTGCAAGTGACAGGACTCGGTTGCAATTTCCTGAGTATCAATTTCAGTGGCCATTTCCTACCACCGTATAAATTTCTTGACAGGACTCGATTGCAACCGTAGCTTTCGGCACTCGATTTCAGTGGCCATGCCGGTCCGTGAGAGGATCATATTTTTAATAAATTAAATATAGATATTGGATTTTTTTATAAAAATAAAAAATCACCGTATAATGGTAGGGGTTTGGCGTGGACCCCTATCAGTTTATTAATAATAATCAAAATAGTACAAGAGAGGAAGAAGGGCTAGGCTTGACCTCCAAAATACAATGAGGGAGAGAGAAGAAATAGAGGTGACTCACCTCAACAATTAAAAGATAAAAATATACAATTATAAGAAATTAAGAATTGAAAATAAATGATAAAAATCTTACTAATCGCCGGTAGTGTTTGTCGTCATCATCGAATGTTGTATCATATCCATCTTTATTTTGAAGTCTTGCCTCAGCATCCAACCAATCTTTGAAACAGAATAGCATCTCAATTGTTTCGCCGGTCATCCTACTCTTTTCGTCTAGAACATGTCGATCTACACTAAAAGTAGATTTCGATGCTACTGTGGACATCGGCACAGCTAATATATCACGTGCAATGACAAACGTTATAGGATATTGATTTTTAAAACTTTTCCACCAGGTTAACACATCAAGACTCTATTTGATTTTCATCATATGCAGATTGAAAATCATTTCGTAAATAAAATTCAAGTTCGCTACTTAAAGATATTGTAGATGACCTTGAAGAAGTATGTGTATGTCTTCTATATGTAATGAATGAGAAAATAGATGATGAACGAGTACTAGAAAAAAGGTAGAGGTTTGTGAACGAGAAGCATTAGATCCATAAAGCTTTTCATCATATAAAGCATAAATATCATAAAGAAGTTGGTTTATCTCAGCTTTAGTAGGTTTAGGATCATGATTCATATTTTCACAATATGCATCAAGTAAAATTAGTACACCACTTAAATTAATACGTGGATCAAATACAGCAGCTAAGTTATGCATAGGACATATCCTATCCCAATACTCATTCCATTTAGATTCCATTTCATAAATAATAGATACTAAAACATTATCATATCTATATTGTGCAAAATTTTGGCTAATAAGATATGCTTGTTGTAAAAATAAATAAGAAGTTGGATAATAAACACCAGAAAGAATTTCAATTGCATTATAAAAACTAACAAAAAATTCTTCCAAAATTTTACGTTTCTCCCAATCATTTTCAGTCAATGTAAAACCTAATCTATGATCATTAATATATGCACTTAATAAATTTCTACATGGATATGCATCATGTATCATTGTATATGTTGAGTTCCAATAAGTAACTAAATCAAGTTTAAATTTTTTAAAGCATTTACCATGATCTATACACATTTACTTAAATTCTTGAAGTCTTGCTCTTGAAGCATGAATAAAAAAAAATTGCATTTTTAATTTTTACAATAACATCCTGAATTATACCTATGTTAGATTGAATAAAGAGATTTAAATTATGAAATGCACATCTAAAATGCAATAATTTTTTATTTAAAATGGGATGCAATGAGTCCTTCAATAATCTAATAGTAAAATTATTATTAGATGCATCATCAAAAGTATTGGGGATAAATCCCGCTCTCGTCGAAGTCCAGCCTGATGCTTAGCTTAACACAACCGGTAATCACGGAAGAGCTTCAATCGGAAATTCTCCCTCCAGCGGCCGAGTCTCATCCGATCTCCTTCAGCGGCCGAACTCCTCCAGCGGCCGATCCCAACCGCCGATCCCCAGCCGAACTTCCTAGCGACCGAACTCCTTCCGGATGTCTCCTGCAGTCGGACTTCTGTAGGAGCCGAACTCCTTCCGGATCTCTCCTTCAGTCGAACTCCTACGAGAGCCGAACTCCTTCTGGATCTCTCCTTCAGTCGGACTTCTGCAGGAGCCAAACTTCTTTCAGATCTCTCCTTCTGTTGGACTCCTATGGGAGCTGAACTGCTTCCGGATTTTTTCTTCAGTCGGACTTCTGCAGGAGCTGAACTTTTCCGGATCTCTCCTTCAGTCGGATACCTCCAGAAGCCGAACTCCTTCCGAACTCCTCCTTCAGTCGGATTTCTATAGGAGCCGAACTCCTTTCGAATTTCTCCTTTGGTGAACTTCTCCATCAGTCGGACTCCTGAACTTCTCCATTAGTCGAACTCCATCCGAATTTCTCTAGTGGATTACTTCCAGATTTCAACTAGCATTCCTCCCGGATGATCCCCTTTGGTCGTGTTCCCTTTAGGAGTCCGAACTCCCCTGAAATTGATGTATGTCAAAGCTCTTCACCAACCAACGCCTGCTTCCTCCGAACTTCGACTATTAAATCTCAACGAACGACCACTTCATGGCAACGGACACCACTCTCCATAACAAACTCTACGTGACCCCGAGCGGCCCACAACCGAACAGTCACATCACAACAACGGACACCTCTCCGTAACAAATTCCACATGACCCCGAGCGGCCCACTACTGAACGGTCACATCACAACAACGGACACCTCTTCGTAACAAACTCCACATGGCCCCAAGCGGCCTACTATCGGACGGTAATGACAAGCTCCGTCTATAAAAAGGGACCCTCTAGATACGTTTTCTCTAAGCTCTCTTCTTCTTTCCAAAACTCTGCTGAATTCTTGCCTGAGCACTCAATTTCTGTTGGCCAGAAGAGCTGACTTGATCGTCGGAGGGTCCTACCGAAGCCACCACTACCGACTCCAGGCGGGACTTTGTTTTGCAGTCGGTGACCTCTTCTTCCTCGACTCTAGCTCGATCCGGCATCAACCAGATTCTGCACCAACAAAATTGGGGCTAAAAAGAGCTCTCTGTTCCTGAGGTACCCTTGTACTTAAAGGAATGCTCAGTCGACCCTGCTGACCTTCTCCTTCAAGGTTCATCTCCATCCTCTCTCAATTCCAAGAAATGCCTCCAAAAAGGGCGACTATCCGAAGATCTACCGCTTCTGCCGTCAGATCTAGGCCAGATCCGTCTGTCCCTGCTCCATCGTCAGCACTTAAACCTCCTCCACCGACGGTCACGATAGATTTGGAGCAGTTCATGCGGCAGCCTCCGACGGTGATTCCGTTAGAAAATCCGCCATCAGGATGTCAGAAATCGACCCCAAGGAGGAGCACTTGGGCTAGCATATCCGTCGCCCTTGGGAAGGTTAAACAGAGAGCAGAGGATCCTTGTTTGGATCATGATTCTTCTCTAAAATAAACTTCCCCATCTACAACCGGCATCCTTTCAAGGTCTGTGATCGAGATGACGTCCTCGATAAGAAACTAGGGAGGATGGATCAGCGAATTGAGGAGCTCGACCACGTCGCCCCAGTTCACCACGACGACGTCCACACCGATCCTCCTTTCTCTCTCTGAATTATGCAAGAGCCCGTTCCGCCGAACTTCAAGCTTCCTTTGGTTTGAAAGCTACAATGGAACCTCTGATCCGGTCGATCACCTGAAGACCTTCCGGACTATGATGCTGCTCCATGGCGCATTTGACGCCATCTTATGCCAAGCTTTTTCGTCTACCTTGAAGGAAGCAGCAAGAAACTGATACTCAGCATTGAAGCCAGGTACGATCTTCTCCTTTGATCTGATGAGCCATCAGTTTGCGGCTCACTTCATCAACAGCCAACGTCTGTGCCGAAGTTCGGATTCCCTGATGAATATCAGGGAGGGCCGAATGAAATTCTTCAGCATCGCTAGTAGAAGGCCGAATGAAGTTCGGCTGTGCTTCCGGACTCCTCCCGAGTGCGAGCAAGTCCGAACTCCTTCCCGAGCTCGTCATCAAAGAAGCCTTGAAGGAAGGGCATGAAGAAGTCCCGCCCCAGAAGGTTTAACAGCTACGCCCCACTCAATGCTCCACAGACGCCGGCCTGAAGCAAGAGTAGATCGGCCAAGAGCGCTGCCGCAGCCAGAACCACCAATGAGGACGGAACAATAAGGAGCTTAGTACTTCGACGAGCCACCATCTTTCAGTCTTAGAGCCAAGAAAAGCTTATCCCGAATTAGGAAGGTCCATATAAAATAAAGAAGGTCGTCCGGTTCAAAACTTATCGCCTAAAGGAGCTCGGAGGAAGAACGCTCTCACGACCTTTGAATACAGAAAATCTGAGGATATACTACCAGTAATTTTTCTTCAATAAAACTCCTTCATTTCAATATTATTGTTTCTTGGTGCAAAAACTATGTGATGACATGGAAGAAGCAATCAATAGTAGTCATGATAGAAACAAGAGGAGAACCTCATCCTAACATGAGCAAGTCGAAGGCCTCGTTCATTTTAGACGAAATGAGAGGAGAGGCCCTGACAACAGCTCTTATGCGCCCGTAAAGCCCATTAGGAATAGGGAACCTCGTCCTAACGCGAGCAAAGTCGAAGGCCACGTTCATTTTAGACAATGAGGGGAGAGGCCCTGACAACGATCCTTATGCGCCCCTACAGCCCGTTAGGAACAGGAGAACCTCGTCCTAACGCGAGCAAAGTCAAAGGCCTCGTTCATTTTAGATGAGATGAGAGAAGAGGCCCTGACAACGGTCCTTATGCACCTCTATAGCCCGTTAGGAATAGGAGGAGAACCTCGTCCTAATGCGAGCAAAGTCGAAAAACCTTGTTCATTTTAGACGAGATGGAGGGAGAGGCCCTGACAACGGCCCTTATGTGTCCCTACAGCCCGTTAGGAATAGAAGGAGAATCTCGTCCTAACGTAAGCAAAGTTGAAGGCCTTGTTCATTTTAGATGAGGTGAGAAGAGGAGATAAGATCTCCCTGGACCTCGGCTAGAGATAAGATCTTCTTCGAGCTCCTTCAACGTCTACATCAACAGAAGATAAGATCTCCCTGGACCTCGACTGGAGATGAGATCTCCCCCGAGCTTCAACTTCAACTTTAACCTCGACTGGAGACAAGATCTCCCCCGAGCTCCTTCAACGTCTACGTCAATAAGAGATAAGATTCTCCCTGAACCTCGTTGGAGATGAGATCTCCTCCGAGCTTCAACTTCAACTTCAACCTCGACTGGAGACAAGATCTCCTCCGAGCTCCTTCAACGTCTACGTCAACAGGAGATAAGATCTCCCTGGACCTCGACTGGAGATGAGATCTTCCTCAAGCTTCAACTTCAACTTCAACTTCAACCTCGACTGGAGATAAGATCTCCCACCGAGCTTCAACCGCAACGTCGACAGAAGACAAGATCTCCTTGAACCTCGACTGGAGGCAAGATCTCCTCCGAGCCTCAACTTCAACGACAACCTCGACTGAAGATAAGATCTCCCCCGAGCTTCAATCCCAACGGATGTAGAGCCTGAAAAAGAACTTCGGCAGTCGTCTTTTTTGTACTCACTTCGTTCGAATTTCGAACTCGTGAGTGAGGAGACTATTGTTGGGGATAAATCCCGCTCCCACCGAAGTCCAGCCTGATGCTTAGCCTAACACAATCGGTAATCACGAAAGAGCTTCAATCAGAAATTCTTCCTCGAACGGCCAAGCCCCATCCGATCTCCTCCAGCGGTCGAACTCATTCAATAGCTGAACTCCTCCAGCAACCGATCCCAATCAAACTCCTTAGCAGCCGATTCCCAACGACCGAACTCCCCAGCGACCAAACTCCTTCTGGATTTCTCCTTCAGTCGGACTTCTATAAGAGCTAAACTCCTTCCGGATCTCTCCTTCAGTCGGACTTCTACAGAAGCCGAACTTCTTCTAGATCTCTCCTTCTGTCGGACTTCTACGAAAGCCGAACTCTTTCCGAATTTTTTCTTCAGTCGAACTTCTGCAGGAGCCGAACTCCTTTCGGATCTCTCCTTCAGTCGGACTCCTATGGGAGCTGAACTCCTTCGAGATTTCTCCTTTAGTCGGACTTCTGCAGGAGCCGAACTTTTTTCGGATCTCTCCTTCAGTCGGATACCTCCAAGAGCCGAACTCCTTTCGGACTTCTCCTTCAGTCGGATTTCTACAGGAGCCGAACTCCTTCCGGATTTCTCCTTTGGCCGAACTTCTCCACCAGTTGGACTCCTGGACTTCTCCATCAGTCGAACTCCATCCGGATTCCTCCAGTGGATTACTTCCAGATTTCAACTAGCACTCCTCCCGGATGATCCCTTCTGGCGTGTTCTTTTTAGGAGTTCGAACTCTTCTGAAATTGATGTATGTCAAAACTCTTCACCAACCAACGCCTGCTTCCTCCGAACTTCGACTATTAAATCTCAACGAACGGCCACTTCATGGCAACGGATACCACTCTCCATAACAAACTCCATGAGGCCCCGAGCGGCCCACTCCGAACGACTACATCACAACAACAGACATCTCTCTCCATAACAAACTCCATGTGGCCTCGAGCGGCCCACTATCAAACGACCACATCATAACAACGGACACCTCTCTCTGTAACAAACTTCACATGGCCCCGAGCGACCCACTATCGGACGGTTACGACAAACTCCGTCTATAAAAAGGAACCCTTCAGATACGTTTTCTTTAAGCTCACTTATCCTTCTCGAAACTCTGCTGAATTCTTGCCTGAGCACTCCATTTCTGTTGGCCAGAAGAGCTGATTTGATTGTCGAAGGGTCCTGCCGGAGCCACCACCACCAACTCCGGACGGAACTTTATTTTGCAGGTCACCGACAGCGACCCCTTCTTCCTCGACTCCAACTCGATCCAGCATCAATCAGATTCTGCACCAACAAAAAGTAATAGACATAATTTTATCATTAATACTATATGAACATGCAATTTGGCAAAGAGTGTTAAAAATTTGTTGTCCAGAATGTAGAAAATCAAAAGCACAAAAAGCAAGAATACATTTATTCAATAGCCAATCATTATCAATATAATGAGCCGTAATAACAATAAAACAATAACTACCAACATATATTATCCAAATATCAGAAGTTAAAGATACTTTTGAATTTAGAGCAGAGAGTTCCAATTAAATTTTGTTTCATTGTTAAAAAATTAATCATAACTATTCTTCTAAATGTACGTCTACTAGTTCTTTTATAAGTAGGTTGTAAGGTTAATTAAATATACTCTTCAAAATTAAAAGACTTACATAAGCTAAAAGGTAATTCATCCTTAACTATCCATTTTACCAATGCTTTACTTTGATTTTTATGATTATATACAAAATTACCTACAAGACTATTTTCTTGTATGTTAAGGATGCTTTGAAGACGAGCATGACTCGCAATATGGCTCTCTTGATGTCTCTTTAAATAGCGAGTTCCCTATTACTAGCACAACTATATACTTTGACATATTTTTTACATTGAGCTTTTAAAACTCCATCTATCATGACTTTTTCAAAATCATTTCATACAGCACTAATCCTCTTATGGAAAGAAGAGACAGAGCCTTAACCTTGAATATCGATTTTGTTGATGCAGAAACTGGTCGTCGTCGGATCCAGCTGGAGCGGAGGTGGATGAGATCGCCGTCGGGGACCTGCAAAACAAAGTCCCGTCCGGAGCCAGTGGAGGATGGCTCCAGCAGGACCCTCCGACGATCAAGTCAGCTCTGGCCAACAGGAATGGAGTGCTCGGAAATGAGTTCTGCAGAACTTAGAGTTAGCGTATTTGAAGGATCTTTTTTATAGGCGGAGCTTGATGGTGATAGCTGCAGCTGCCTGATGGCGGGTTGCTCGAGGCTGCACCGAATTTGATGAGAGGATGGTATCATCAGGCCGATAGTGACAGCCATATCGTCCGACAGTGGTGGGCTGCTTGAGGTCTAGCAGAATTAGTCACGGAGGGGGGCACTACCTGTAGCATCGCCTGTGGCAGACTAATGGTGACCATTCGGCCAGATTTAATGGCGGTAGCTCTAAGAAAGCGGACGGCGGACCTCGGCATATATCGATTTCAAAGAAGTTCGGACTCCTGAAGGGAAAGCTCGAAAAGAGCTCGGCTCCCGTAGGCGTCTGGCTGGAGGAGTGCGGCTAAGGCTCGGTCGCTGAAAAATTCGAAAGAAGCTCGGCCGCTGAGGAGTCCGAACGACCGAAGGGGATGCCTAGGAGGAGTCCGACTCTTGAAAAAGTCCGACCGAAGGGGAAGCTTGGAGGGAGTTCAGCTCTCGCAGGCGTCTGGTTGAAAGAGCGCAGAGGAAGTTCGACTCTCACGGAAGTCCGACTGAAGCTCGATCGTTGAGGAGTTCGGCCGGAGGAAGAAGTTCGGCTAAGGCCCGACCGTTGGAAGTCCGAAGGAGCTCGACCGAAAAGTTCGACCGGCTGAAGGAGTTTGGCTAAGACCCGCCCACTGAAGCTCTTTCGTGGCTACCGGTTGCATTAAGCTAAGCATCGAACTGGACTTCGGCAGGAGCGGGGTTTATCCCCAACAATAGTCCCTCCCACTTTCGAGTTCGAAACTCGAAGGGAGTATAAAAAAGACGACTGCCGAAGTCCTCTTCTGGGCTCCGTGCTGATTTAGATCGAAGCACGGAAGGAGATCTCATCTCCAGCCGAAGTTGGTGTTGAAGTTGAAGCCCGGAGGAGATCTCATCTCCAATCGAGGTTGAAGTAGATCTCGTCTCCTGTAGTCGAGGTCAATACGGGCGCTCGGGAGAGATTTGATCTTAGGGCGAGGTTATCTCCGATCTTATCTCTGGCTGAGGTTATCTCGGTCGCTCGAGAGAGATCTTATCTCTGGTTGAGGTTGTCTCGGATGCTCTGATCGAGATTGTCTCCGATCTTATCTCTGGTCGAGGTTGGTTCGTAGGAGATCTTATCTCCTACGGTCGAGGTTGATGCGGACGCTCGGGGGAGATCTTATCTCTCACCGAGGTTGATGAAGCTGTAGACTTCGGAGCTCGGACTTGGACTTTGCTCGCATTAGGACGAGGTCCTCCTGTTCCTAACGGGCTGTGGGGGCACATAAGGACCGTTGTCAGGGCCGTTCTCCTCCTGTTCCTAACGGGCTGTGGACGAGATTCTTCGTAGCTCGGAAGAGTCTCACCGAGGTTGATGAACTGTTAGACTTCGGGAGCTCGGACTTGGACTTTGCTCGCATTTAGGACGAGGTCCCTCCTGTTTCCTAACGGGCTGTTGGGGCACATTAGGACCGTTGTCAGGGCCGTTTCTCTCCTGTTCCTAACGGGCTGTGGACGAGATTCTTCTCTAGCTCGGAAGAGTTCTCATCTCTAGCCGAGGTGACGCGGTCGCATCGAGAGATCTTATCTCTAACCGAGGTTGTCGGCGATCGCTCGGAAGAGATCTTATCTGTAGCCGAGGTTGACTTGGTCGCTCGGGAGAGATCTTATCTGGCCGAGGTTGGTTCGATCTCTCGCTCCTGTAACCGAGGTTGCCTCGGGGGAGATCTTATCTCCTGCAGCCGAGGTCTGCCTCGGGGGAAGATCTTATCTCCTGCAGCCGAGGTTGCCTGCGGGAGAGATCCTATCTCCAGCAGCGAGGTTGATGCGGATGCTCGAGGGAGATCTTATCTTCCTACAGCTGAGGTTAGCCTCGGAGGAGATCTTATCTCCTCAGCTGAGGTTTGGACCCGGACCCTCAAGAAAGATCTTATCTCCTGCACCGAGGTTGATGCGGGCGCTCGGAGGGATATCTTATTCTTGCAGCCGAGTTTGCCTCAGAGGAGATCCTTATTCCTTTAAGCCGGAAGTGACCGGACCTCAGGAGACTCTTATCTCCTGCGGCCGAGTTGTCTCGCGAGGAATCTTATTCTCCTGCAGCGAGTGACCCGGGTTGATCCCCGAGGGGCCGGGGGGGATCTTATCTCCACGACCGAGTTGCCTCGGAGGAGATCTTATCTCCTGTAGCCGAGGTTGGCTCGGACCCTCAGGGGAGATGTTATCTCCTATAGCTGAGGTTGATCCAATTTCTTAGCGGGCGCTCGGAGGAGATCTCATCTCCTGCGGCCGAGATTGCCTCAGGGAAGATCTTATCTTCTGCAGCCGAGGTTGGTCAGGACCCTTAGGGGATATCTTATCTCCTACGATCGAGGTTGACGTGGGCGCTCGAAAAAGATCTTATCTCCTGTAGTCGAGGTCGACCCAGACCATCGGGGAAGATCTTATCTCCTATGATCGAGGTCGAGGTTGAGTTGCTCGGAGGTGCTCTTATCTCCTACAGCCGAGGGGCCTGGAGAGAGGAGATCTTATCTCCTATGGTCGAGCCGAAGTTGGCCGGACCCTCAGGGGGAGATCTTATCTCCCTGCGGCCGAGGGTAATGCGGACGGCTCGGAGAAGATTTTATCTCCTACCAGCCGGTTTGCCTCGGGGGAGATCTTATCTCCTACGCGAAGTTGGTCCGGACCCTCGAGGAGATCTTATCTCCTGCAGTCGAGGTTGATGCGGGCGCTCGGGAGAGATCTTATCTCCTGCGCCGAATTTGCCTCGAAGAGATCTTATCTCCTGCAGCGAGGTTGACCGGACACTCGGGGAGATCTTATCTCCTAGCGAGTTGCTCGGAGGAGATCTTATCTCCAGTGTCGAGGTTGATGTGGGCGCTCGAGAGAGATCTTCTTCCTGCAGCCGAGTTGCCTCGGGAGAGATCTTATTCCTACAAGGAATTGGCCCGGACCTCGAGGGAATCTAATCTTCTGCAGTCGAGGTTGCCTCGGGGGAGATCTTATCTCCTACTGCCGAGGTTAAATACGGATTCTTTGGGAGATCTTATCTCCTGCAGTCGAGGTTGCTCGGAAAGAGATCTTATCTCCTGTAGCGAGTTGGCCCGGACCCTCGAAGAGATGTTATCTCCGGCAGCCGGTTTGCTCGGAGCGAATCTTTTTCCTGCAGCCGAAGTTGGCCCGGACCTCGGGGAGATCTTATCTCTGCAGTCGACGTTTGTTCGGGGAAGATCTTATCTCTGCGTCAGTTGCCTTCGGAGGAGATCTTATCTCCTGCAGCTGAGGTTGCCTTAAGAAAGATCTTATCTCCTGCAGCCGAAGTTTGGCCCGGACCCTCGGGGGAGATCTTATCTCCTGCAGCCGAGGTTGCCTCAGGGGAGATCTTATCTCCTGCGGCCGAGGTTGATGCGGACGCTCGAGGGAGATCTTATCTCCTGCAGCCGAATTTGCCTCGGAGAAGATCTTATCTCCTGCTGCCGAGGTTAAAGGTCATTGACCTGCTCGTGTTAGGACGAGGTTCTCCTCCTGTTCCTAACACGGCAACTATTGACTGCTTCTTTCCTATCATCAAATAGTTTTTGCATCCAGAAACAATATTATTGAAAGAAAAGAATTTCACCAAAGGGAACTTACTGACAGCACATCCCCGTTTTAGGATCGTGGGAGCGTCGTTCCTCCGGATTCCCTCGGGCAGCAAGTCCCGAGCCGAACGACCTCCTCTATCTCATGCTGGCCTTCTTAATTTAGAGCAAGCTTCTCTTGATTTTGTCGCTGGGAGATGACAGCCCGTTGAAGTATCAAGCTCCTCCCAGTGGTAACGTTGATGACGCCGTGAGGCGGCCGACCTCCTTATCGTTTCTGACTACGGCAGCACCCTTGGTCGATCTTCTCCTACTTCAAGCTGGTGTTGGATGAATTTACCCAACCGTCCCTTTCTGACGAGCTCCTCAATTTCATCTCGGAGCTGAATGTATTCCTCAGTGTCGTGACCGTGGTCGCAATGGTAGAGGCAGTACTTGCTTCGATCGCGTTTGTTTGGGGGAGATCGTAATCCTTCCGATCTTGGGGGAGATTGTAATTCTTCTGGTCTTGATAGCTGGTTCTTAACTTCCGTAAGAATTTGAGTTCGAGGAGCGTTGCGGGGGGCGCAGTCGCGGAACCTTTCGGGAGGAGGACTTCTTCGCGCCCTTCTGTCGGAGCTTTCTTGGTGGCGAGCTCAAGAAGTTCGGGCCTTGCTTGTGCTGGGGAGGTCGTAAGTGCGGCTGAACTTCATTTCGTCCTCTTGTGAAACCTGCAGGAGAACTTCACGCCCCTTTGTTGAGGCTACCTTGATGACGAGCTCAAGGGGGAGTTCGGTGGTCTCGCTCACGCCGAACTTCATTCCGCCCTCCTGTGAAACCTTCGTCGGAGCTTCCTTGATGGCGGGCTCGAGGGGGAGTTCGGCCTCGCTTGCGCTAGGAAGGTCGTGAACGCGGCCGAACTTCATTCCGCCTCCTATGAAACCTTCTACAGTCATGCCCCTTTGTCGGAGCTTCCTTGATGGCGAGTTCGAGGGGGAGTTTGGCGGTCTTGCTTACGTCGAACTTCAATCCGCCCTCCTGTGAAATCTTTTGCGGGAGAACTTTTGCTCTGTTTCTCCTCCCTAAGGGCGATTGGTATGCTAGACCAAATGCTATTCCTTAAGACCGGTTTCTGACATCCTCATGATGGGTTTGTTGGCAAAATTTCCGCCAAAAGCTGTCGCACGGTCTGCATCATCTCGGCGACAGACCTACTGGACCAGCAGGTTGAACTGCTCCATATCTACAGTGGTTTCAGGTGGAACCTGGGTTGCCAGGGCTGAAACGGGAGCAGATGGACCTGGAACGGAGGCCGCCGATCGCCGAGTCGAAGCTCTCCTGGGAGACATTTTCTCTTCGAGAAAGAACTCTAGAGAGAAAGGAGAAAGATCTCCGGAGAGGGAAGAGAGAAATCGTGGCCAAGAACTCCTTTAAGAACAAGAGAACCTCGGGGGTTCAGGCCCTCCTAGCGCCAATCTGTTGATGCAGAAATTGATCGTCGTCGGATCCAGCTGGAGTGGAGGTGGACGAGGTTGCCGCTGGGGACTTGCAAAACAAAGTTCCATTTGAAGCCGATGGGGGTGGCTCCGACAGAACCCTCCGACGATCAAGTCAGCTCTGACCAACAGAAATGGAGTGCTCGAAAATGAGTTCCGCAGAGCTTAGAGAAGGAGAGGAGAGTTTAGAGTTAGCATATCTGGAGGATCCTTTTTATAGGCGGAGCTTGATGGTGACAGCTGCAGCTGCCTGGTGGTGGGCTGCTCAAGACTGCACCGGATTTGATGCGGAGAGGATGGTATCATCAGATCGATAGTGACAGCCATACTGTCCGACAGTGATGGACTGCTCGAGGTCTGGCAGAATCAGTCACGGAGGGGGGGCACTACCTGTAGCGTCGTCTGTGGCAGACTGATAGTGACCGTTTGGCCAGATTTAATGGCGGTAGCTCTGAGAAAACGGACGTCGGTTGGCGAACCTTGACATATATCTAAAATTTCAAGAGTTCGGACTCCTGAAGGGAAAGCTCGGAAGGAGCTCGACTCCCGTAGGCATCTGACTGGAGAAATGAGGCTAAGGCTCGATCGCTGGGGAGTTCGAAAGAAGCTCGGCCGCTGAGTCCGGACGGCCGAAGGGGATGCCTGGGAAGAGTCCGGCTTCTGAAGAAGTCTGGCCGAAGAGGAAGCTTGGAGGGAGTTCAGCTCCCGCAGGCGTCTGGTTGGAAGAGCGCGGAGGGAGTTCGGCTCTCACGGGAGTCCGACTGAAGCTCGGCCGCTGAGGAATTCGGCTAAGGCCCAACCGCTGGGAGTCTGAAGGAGCTCGGCCGCTGAGAGTCCGAAGGAGCTCGACTGGAGAGTTCGACCGGCTGAAGGAGTTCGACTAAGACCCGCCTGCTGAAGCTCTTTCGTGGCTACCGATTGCATTAAGCTGAGCATTGAATTGGATTTCGATAGGAGCGGGGTTTATCCCCAATAGATTTCTAAGGGAGCAGGAATAGTAGTTTCTTCTCTCTCAAAAATCAAGGGAACGGCATAATGATTCTCATCAAAAGATGTCATATCTAAATATGAGTTATGCAAATAATAAAAATATACCAAATGAAAAAATTAAGGTGGAGGTAGGCGGAGATTTGCGAGCTTCCTCTCGTGCTCCTCACTTCCTCAGGACTCAACAGTCAGAACCTTAACACGAACCTCCAAGGCTTCCAATAGATGGACTAATCCTCTTCTTGTAGCACTTGAACACTTGCTATCGCTAATTGCTAAATATTGAACACTTGCTAAATATTGCTAGAAAAGAAGAAAGAGTAGTAGTAGAGAAGAAGAGGAGAATTAATTTGGTGTGGTGAAAATGAAAGAGGAATTATTTATAGGATCCTAATTTTTTTATTTTTCCAAATTATCCCTCAAATTAGTCGTTTTATGGCTATTGGGGGGGAGGGTTAAAAAGGTAAAAAACTAAAAAAATAGCCGTTATCCAATCCAAAAAACTAAAGAAATAAAATTAGTTGTAACGGCATTAAACGAGCCATGCCAGGCATGACCCGTAATGGAACTAAACGAACCATGCCTGGCATGGCCCGTAATGGCATGAAACGAGCCATGCCCGTCATGGCCCATAACAGGCTTAAATGGGCCATGCCTGGCACAGTCTGTTTGGGCTGATTTTTTTAAAAAAAATAGAAAAAAAAAATAAAAGGGCTGCTCATCAGGCCCGTGAGCCTGACGGGCCATGGGTCGTGCCTAGCACGGCTCGCCAGAACCCGAGCCAAGGGCCGTGCTAGGCCAGGATTCCAGCTAAATGTGCCATGCCTGACATGGCCCGTTTAGGTGATGGGTGGTGCCTAGCACGACCTATTTGAATTATGGCTCGGTGGATTTGGGCTGGGCACGGCCCGACCCGGCCTGGTGCCCATGTCTACTAATGGGTGGAGCTATGCATGCCTTAGTGACGAGTGTGCTTCATTGCCTCGATTTTTATGCCAATGGAACTGGGCAGAACCAAGACCGACATACGCAAACGGTGCATATAGGTACTTGAGGCATCTCAGGGTGTCCGATTTTAACACCCTTGGCGAGTGAACCCTTTTGAGATTAATTAGGATCCTGCTATGTGATTTTGTCATAAAATTTTCACCTCTAAATATTTTATTTTGATTTATCCGAATAGAAAATCTAAAAAATATTTTTTTAGGTAAAAACAAAAGCTACATGTAGTGTGTGGGGATGCGTGCCGCATCATCTGGGGCCAAAATTTTTATATAAAACATATCTGTTAATATCCTACCTCTTTGTATGGTTGAAATCCAAATTTGAGTTTATTAAGAATCTATTTCTGAATAACTCGATTTAAGAACAAAATAAATAATTAAATAATCAGTTTATTTATTTATTTATTTTTACCTGGGCAATTATATATACTATTTTGTGTTATTTGTGAATTATTTAATTGGTGCTAAGGCACATATTGTGACCCTAGTGATTTGACCTATTAAGCTTGCTCCCTTTGTAGGTGAGTAAAGCACTCCATTAATTTAAGACCAATGTTTATTTGTGTTTTATGATGAAAATTAATGAGGATTGATATTGGCGTTATTATACACATGTTATTTGTTCTTCTGCTTATGGATGTTTTACCAAGATAATCTTTAAATTGTATTGACAAAGGCGGCATTTCCATAGTTTATTATATTTCCTAGATCCATTATAGTAGGGGTTATTCTTGATGTAATGTACTAAAGGAAATTTATTATTATTGAGGCCTTGTAAGGAAATGTGTTTTGCCAATTTTCAGTGCTCTTTAGGATTATCTTAGCATGATGTATAATTAACACCAATACGACTCCATGGAGTTTGTATGAATGTTTGATGGAATTTTATACAAGGATTGGTTCCTCACATTATGGATAAGATCAAAAAGGGATTAGTTTCTTATGAGTTAATAATAATAGGTTAGAATTTAATATTCTGACTCACATCATGGGAGATGATTATTAGCTTAGCGACATTTTCGATCTTGTGATGTGAAAAAGGATATAACAAATCTAAATTATTATTTTTGGAATAATATGTGCCTAATGTCCCTCCTTGTTTAATGAATATAGTGAATCATGGCCTCTAAGAACATTGTCGCTGACTTGACCAAAGGAGAAAAACTTGATGGAAAAAATTATGAAATCTGGCAAAGGAAAATTCAATACTTGCTTAATGAACAAGATGTCTTGGAGACATTATCCATTACCATGGTCCCACTTGAGGAAGGCAATATTGCCCAACATCGCTGTGATAAAGAGGCCTATGAGAATTGGATCAAGAAAGATTGATGTGCGTGCTTTACTATGTTAAGCAGTATGCATCATGATCTTATTGGCGAATTTGAGAATTGCCTCACAGCCCAAGAAATGTGGAATCAGCTTAAGATCAGTTTTGGGCAAACTTCAGCCACGAGGCTTCATGCTTTGAATCTGAAGTTTCAACAGTACACAACAGACCCAAAACACTCCATGACCGAGCATCTTCGTGTTATGAGTGCCATGATTCGAGATCTTAGAGCTGCTGGGAATGAGCTCTGTTGGGTGTAAACCCTTTCCTCCTAAAGTCCAATAGAATGCCGAGCCTTGAGGTGACTTCATCTGATGAAGACGATCATGCCTAACTCCAACGATTGAAGAGTTTTTGCTTAGGCGCCAAGACTGTAGTCCTCCAACCTGAACTTATCGGCCGATCTTCTTCACTCCGATTCCTAGCTCCTTCTGATAGTTTCAGAACCTACAGGACATTGTAAATTTTGCCTAGATGAGTTTGAACGGTGATGGCAGCCCCCAGATAGCTGAGTAAAGGACCTTATCATGGTCTGGTCTAGCCGACCTCGATGCTACTTGAATCTTCTTCCGACTAAAAATCCGTCCAAGTTGTTTGACGTTGGATCGATGCCGGATCAACAAAACTTCTCTCCGAACGAACTCCTGCAATCTATGAAGAGTGGCGGGCCTCTAAATTCCTACACCAAGGACTCTGAATACGTAAGCAAAAGGACCTCGCCTTCTTTTATTAGCCTTCAGACGCCCTTGAAAGCAGCTGAGCTTCAAAGCAACGGATAGGTTACGAGAGTTTGCAGGTCATCCGCCCATGACAACCTCCCGCCAGGTTCTCACTGGCCGATCTTTTCTCAATCGCTAGGTAGATTCTCTCCAAGCAGACCTCCTTCCACTCCATCTAGATAAGATTCCCCAATCGACCTCCTTCCGGTCAATCTTTTCCCGGACGCCAGACAAGCTCCCTTTAGCCGACCTTCTTCCAGTCGATCTCCTCCCGGAAGCCGGTTGATTTTCTTCTCGTCAACCTGTCCACCTAAACTTCTCGCATCAGCTGGGGAGGACTTCGTCGTTTATGTATACTCCTTCAGTAGACCTCCATCCAGATTCCTCCAGCAAATCTATTGCCAGATTCTTCCAGCAGTCAAGCTCCTTCCAGACTCTCCCAGCTGCCAGACTCCCTCTACAATCAGGCTTCTTCAGGGCTCTCTCTAGTTGTCAAGAAGAGTTTTCTCTGGCCGAACTTCTTGAAGTTACCAAGAAGCACTCCTTCCGATGGAATTCCCTATAGTTACTTGAAAAGATCTCGTCATCTATACAAGTTCAGCTTCCAACTTGCGCACTTAAAGAAGTTCAAACTCCCCTGGAATCGACGAAGCTCGAAGCCCTTAGCCACCAGCACCTACTTCCTTCGAACTTCAGCTATCAAATCCCAACGGATTGGCGTGTCATGACAACGAACACCACTCTCTGTAACAAACTCCACGTGGCCCCAAGCGGCCTACTACCAGACGGTTATGACAGTCATTTTCAGTTTGTTACAGGCTCCATCTATAAAAGAGATCCTCCAGATACGTCTTCTCCTTCTCGACACTCTACTACTTTCTTCCCCGAGCACTCCATTTCTGTTGGGCGAAAGAGCTGACTTGATCGTTGGAGGGTCTTACCGGAGCCACCACCCTCGACTCCGACCGAGACTTGTTTTGCAGGACGCCGACGATGACCTCCTCCTCTCCGACTCCAGCATGGATTCCGGCGTCAAGCAGATTTCGCACCAACAGGATTGACGCTAGAGAAAGAGCCCATCTTTCTCTTGAGGTTTTCTTGTTCTTAAAGGAGTGCTCAGCAGGGATCTCTCTTCTTCTCCCTCGGAGTTCTTCCCCAGCTGATCTCACGAGGATGCCTCCCAGGAAGGCCTCGACTCGGCGGTCAACCACCTCCGCAGCCAGATCTCATCCAGATCTGCCCATCCCTATCTCATCCTCGGCATCTCAGGTTCGCCAACAGCAATGATGGATGCAGAGCAATTTAACCTGCTGGTCCAGTAGGTTAAGGGCCTCACTGAAGCAGTGTAAGCTATGCAGCAGCAGCGGCCTCCGATGCCGATCCGGCCGGAGCAGGCTTCTCCGGAACCCTAGGATCCAGTCTGGGGACGACCGACTTGGGCAAGTCGGTCGGTAACTTCCGAAAAAAGTAGAGGGTAGAGAGCCCCTGCTCCGATCATGATTCAACCCTTGGGGGGACTTTGCCCCCATTCAATCAGAAGATTTTGGATATCGGCGACCGTGAGGATCTCCTAGACCGAAAACAACGAGAAATGAACCGATGGATCGAGGAACTCTGCCATGCTTCCTCCTCTCACGGTAATGATATCTGCACCGACCCTTCTTTCTCTCATCAAATCATGCAAGAATCGATCCCACAGAACTTCAAGCTTCCCTAGTTCAAGAGCTACGATGGGACTACTGATTCGATTGACCACTTGGAGGCCTTCCGAACCATGATGCTGCTTCATGGTGCGTTAGAGGTCATCCTGTGCCGGGCTTTCCCATCAACCTTGAAGGGATCAGCGAGGAACTGGTACTCGGCCCTTAAGCTAAGTATTATCTTTTTCTTCGATCAGATGAGCCACCAGTTTGCGGCTCATTTTGTCAGCAGCCGACGTCCTCGACGAGACTCGAACTCCCTCATCAACATCAAGCAAAAAAAAGAAAAATCCATAAGGGCCTATGTCACCCGTTTCAACGCTGCTGCACTGGAGGTCCAAAACTTGGACCAATCTATTATAATGGCCGCACTGAAGGACGGCCTTCAAAAGAATGATCTGCTGTTCTTCATGGAAAAGAAGTACCCCAGAAATTTTACTGATATGCTAACTCGAACTAAAGGGTATGCTCGAGCAAAAGAGGCCTTCAAGGCCAAGGATAGCGAAGCCGCTGAAAAGCGGCGAGCGAGTGAATCAAGTATGCCCGCTGCTGATGAAAAGCCGAGTGAAGCTCAACCGCGCTTCCGAACTCCTCCCAAGTGCAAGCGAGTCCGAACTCCTCGGACTCGAAGGCAAAGAAGCCCGGATAGAAGGGCACGACAGGACTCCCCCCTTAGAAGGTTCTACAACTATGTTCCCCTCAAGCTCCAAAAATCCAAATGCTGATGTAAATCAAGGAGCAGCTGCTGAGGCCGGAGAGGATGCACACTCATCCTGACAAGCGCAATACAATAAATACTGTCTCTACCATTGTGACCACGATCATGATACTGAGAAATGCATTCAGCTCTAAGATGAGATCGAGGAGCTTATTAGGCTGGGTCGGTTTTTGAGACGCCGAACAGAAGTGAGGGAAGATCGGCCAAAAGCGCTACCACAACCAGAGTCGCTGAGGGAGAAGCAACAAAGAGATCGACCCTCTCTTGGCATCATCAACACCATCTCTAGAGGACTTCGGCAAGGGGAGGCTAGCGGATCGGCGGAGCCCACGAAAAGATGGAGATCTGAGGAGCTCATAGCTTTCATCGATGATGCCCAGAGAGTTCAGTTCCCGCATAACGACGTGGTAGTAATTTCTTTAAACATTGCTGATTACAATGTACGCCACGTTCTGGTGGATAATGAAAGCTCTGCTGATGTTTTATTTTACGATGCTTTCTTTAAAATATCCATACCCAATAACCGTCTGGGACCTATGAACTCTCCACTGGTGGGCTTCATTGACGATGCTGTGCCGGTTGAAGGAACGATAATGCTATCTGTGGCTGCAGGGCAATACTTGAAATAGGTCAGGGCATAGGTCAACTTTTTGGTGGTAAAGGCCATGTCTGCCTACAACATAATTCTCGGCCGACCTGATCTAAATGCACTCAGGGCTGTGGTGTCAACCTACTATTTAAAAGTAAAGTTTCCGACAAGCTGTGGAATCAGAAAGATCAGGGGAGATCAAGCTTTGGCCAAACACTATTACTCCATTGCCTTACAAAAGGGTGGCCATCCCGACCCTTGCCAAGTTGATGGGCTGGATGTCTGCGACGACCTTACTGAGGAGCGGGGTGAACCCATGGAGGATCTCATGGTCGTCCTTCAAAACGACGGAAATATAGAACACACGGTGCAGGTCGGCTTTAACTTAGGGGAGGAAGTTTGGAAGCAGCTCATCGCCTTCTTATGGAAGAATGCCGACATCTTCGCTTGGGTCCCAACGGATATGCCAGGGATTGACGCCGAGATCATAAAACATCGACTAGCTGTTGATCCCAAATACAGATCGATTAAAGAAAAAATTCGGGGCCATGCACTAGAAAGGTAGAAGACGATAGCGGAAGAAGCGGATAAACTTCTCAAAATCGGATTCATCCGAAAAGTCCACTATCCAAGTTGGCTTTCTAATGTGGTCTTGGTCAAGAAGGCCAACGGCAAATGAAGAATGTATATTGACTTCAAAAAGCTAAACAAGGCCTGCCCAAAGGATAGCTACCCCTGCCCAAAATTAATTAACTAGTGGATGTAACCTCGGGCCATGAGCTCCTCACCTTTATGGATGCCTTTTCTGATTACAATCAAATCCAGATGGCACCAGAGTACGAGGAGAAAACTGTCTTTATTACTGACTGTGATCTTTATTATTACAAGATCATGCCTTTCGGACTTAAAAATGCAGGCGCAACCTACCAACGCCTGATCAATAAGATCTTCAAAGAGCATATCAGCTGCAACATGAAAGTCTACGTGGATGATATGCTTGTCAAGAGTCGGATCTCGTCTAATCACATCGCTGACCTTGAAGAGACCTTCAACGCCCTTCGAAGATACAAGATAAAGTTGAACCCGACTAAATGCGCCTTTGGAGTGACCTCAGAAAAATTCTTGGGGTTCATGGTCTCAAGACGGGGGATCGAGACTAATCCAGAGAAGATCCGAGCCATCCAGGAGATGACCGACCCAAAATCAATAAAAGAAGTTCAGCGCTTGACCAAAAAGGTGGCATCTTTAAATCGCTGTCTCGAAGTCGGCCGAGCGATTATGCCCTTCTTCCAGGTCCTCAAGCAACCGAAGAACTTCTGCTAGACGGCAGAGTGCCAACAAGCATTCGAAGAACTCAAGAGCTACCTTGGTTCGCCCCCACTATTGGCAAAGCCTGAGCCTGGAGAAGAATTATTTTTGTACCTAGCGGTCTTTCCTGCAGCCCTAGCAGCAGTCCTGGTCAAGGAAGAGGCAAAAGTACAACGACCGATCTATTACATAAGCCGAGTCTTGAAAGATGTAGAGACCAAGTACACTAAATTGAAAAAATTAACTTACGCTCATCTGATTGCAACCAAGAGACTTCGACCCTACTTCCAGGGGCATACCATAACACTTCTCACCAACCAATCAATCAAAGCAGTCCATCGAATAGACGCATCTGGAAGAGTAGCGAAATGGACAATTAAACTTACAAAATTTGATATCAACTTCCAACCTCGACCATCAATCAAAGCTCAAATATTGGCAGATTTTATAGTCGAATGTACCATTCCGGATGAAGCCGAGCTTGAACGGAATGAAACCAACATTCCACGATTGCAGCTGAGCTCCTCTGAAGGAGCCGACCTTCTTGAAAGTTTTTGGGCCTTATATGTTGACGGCTCATCTAATGCTTCTGGTGCAGGCGCAGGACTGATCTTGGTTAATCTGGAGAGAGTCATTGCTGAATATGTGCTGCGCTTTGAGTTCCCTACGACAAATAATGGGGTCAAATATAAAACTCTGATCGCAAGGTTAAAGATAGCTAAAGAGTTGGAAGTGGACCGGCTCTAGGTCTACAGTGATTTCCAATTGATGGTCAGACAAGTTGGTGGCAATTATGGGGCTCGAGAAGAAAGCATGATAAACTATCTCGAGCAAATGAAGAACTTGATCCCGACATTCAACCATTTTGACATTAAGCAGATCTTAAGAGCAGAAAATACTAGGGCCGACCTTCTCTCTAATTGAACTGTCCAAGGAAGTCTTCTTCGAGGTCCTGAAACACCTAAGCTCAGAAGAGCGACAGTCTGTAATGCAGGTTGACCATGAGCCATGTTGGATTGACCCACTGGTTACTTATCTTAAAGATAGAGTTCTTCCTTATGACTCGAAAGAAGCTTGAAAACTTAGAAATCGAGCATCCCGATATATTCTGTATGAAGGTAAGCTGTATAAAAGGTCATATTCCTTACTGCTCTTGAGATGTTTCCGACCTTCAGAAGCCGACTTTGCATTATACAAGGTGTATGAAGGAATCTACGGAAGTCATGTAGGGGTCAGATCCTTTTCGCACAGACTACTTCAACGGGGTTATTATTGGCCGACGTTATACCATGATTCTATAGAATATATCAGAAAATATAATCGCTGTCAAAGAAATGTAAATATCCAAAAACAACCGGCCTCCAAGCTTACACCCCTGAGCACCTCATGGCCATTTGCACAATGGGGCATGGATATACTTAGATCTTTTTCCATGGCATCTGGACAATGAAAGTTTCTCTTAGTAGCAATCGACTATTTTACAAAATGGGTTGAGGTCGAGCCTCTAGCGAAAATCACTGAAGCAAAAGTGCAGGACTTCGTCTGGAAGTCGATTATTTACAGATTTGGCTTGCCTCGAATCCTTATAATAGATAATGGACGACAGTTTGCTGGAACAAAATTTGCCAAATTTTGTGAAGACTTAAATATCTCCCACCATTTTACATCAATAGCCCATCCACAAACAAACGACGAAGCTGAAGTAACCAATAGAACCCTGCTTCAGGATATCAAAGCAAGACTTGAAAGAGCAAGGAGGACCTAGGTAGATGAACTCTATCATGTGCTCTAGGCATACTGAACTACCTAAAGACTGCCAACTGGAGAGACTCCCTTCGTCTTAGCCTTTGGAATAGAAGCAGTCATCCCAATAGAACTCAAGCTCCCATTAGCACAAGTCATGGCATTCAATGAGCAATGAAACTCACAAGACCTCAGGACTAACCTCAACTTATTGGAGGAAAAATGGAAAAAAACTCAAATTTAGATGGCAGCCCACAAGCAAAAAGTAGCTCGCTACTACAACTCTAAGGTCAAAGGCAAAGTATTCAGAGTGGGGGAGTTAGTATTTCGGCGAGCAGTCGTTTCTCAATCTCAAAATCAGGAAAAGCTCGTCGTAAATTGGGAAGGACCCTATGAGGTCAAAAAAGTTGTCTGGCCCAGGACATATTACCTAAAGGAGCTCGGAGGAGCCGATCTACCCCGACCGTGGAACTCGAAAAACCTACGAATGTATTATCGATGACTTGGTCGCAATAAAATTCCTCTACTTTAACACCCCGATCCTTGTTACAAATTTGTAATGATAGAAAATAACTTCCCAAATTTAACCGTGCGATGAAGACGGCCATGTTAGGAACAGAAGGAGAACCTCATCCTAACGTGAGCAAAGTCGAAGGCCTCATTAATCTAAGACGAGATGAGGGGAGAAGTCCTTCCAACGACCCTAATGTGCCCCTACGGTCACATTAGGAATAGGAGAAGAACCTCGTCCTAATGTGAGCAAAGCTGAAGGCCTCGTTAATTTAAGACGAGATGAGGGAAGAGGCCCTTTCAACGGCCCTAATGTGCCCCTATGGCTACGTTAGGAACAGGAGGAGAACCTCGTCTTAACGTGAGCAAAGTCGAAGGCCTCGTTAATCTAAGACGAGATGAGAAGAGAGGCCCTTTCAGTGGCCCTAATGCATCCCTACGACCACGTTAGGAATAGAAGGAGAACCTCGTTCTAACGTGAGCAAAGCCGAAGACCTCGTTAATCTAAGACGAGATGAGAGGAGAAGTCCATTCAATGGCCTTAATGTGCCCCTCTGTTCACGTTAGGAACAGGAGAAGAACCTCGTCCTAATACGAACATGCCGAAAGCCTTGTTAAACTGAGACGAGATGAGAAGAAAGGCTCCATCAACGACCTTAACATATTCCTACGATCGCACAAGAAATAGAAGAAAACCTCGTCCTAACATGAGGAAGGCTAAGGCCTCGTTAATTTAAAACGAAGAAAAAAATCATACCGGCGACCCTTATATGTATCCCCCCTGCAGTTACATCAAATACGAATGGGGGAGCCCAGCCCAAGTTCACGGCAAGGACCCCAGCTCGGCATCCACAATAAGTATCTCATTAAAAAACAAAGCAAAGAAAAACGAGATGAAGAAAGCAGACATTAACCAGCGTCAAATCCCTATAAGACAATAACGAAAAGGGTATCATTTTATTGCAAATATTAAGTTCATTACAAGCAAAATAAAGGTCTATAAGACCGGTTACAAAAGTAAGAAAGAAAAGGCCAAAGCTCTAAGAGAGATCTGACTCAGACTTCGGACTGCTAGCCATCATCAAGAACTCCTTCAAGCTGGCAACCTCCTCCTCGAGCTCCTTTCTCCTTATCAAGTTATCGCGGAACATCCTATCAGTCTTTCGGTAGATCTCTTCAGATTCACGTAACCTTCTCCTCAAAACTTCCGACTCAGCCTCAACATCCTTAACAGCTTGTTGTTCACAAACCAACTGAAACTTCAATCACTGAACTTCAGCTTTCTCAATCTCGACTGATTCTAAAAGTTCGCCAGCAAACCTCTTCAAGGAGGTGATCTCCTCCGACTCCCTACTTATACCGAATTGATGACTGTCAGTGAGCTGCTACCGAAGTTAGGCCACCTCACTGTTGGCCGTTCGGAGCTGGTGCTTAAGCTTAGATATCCTCTTACACCAGTCCAACCAATAGCTATTGTAGGCGGACTCAGCATCAAGTAGCTGCTTTTGGAGCGCAAAGAACCTTTGAGACCAATCCCACTCATACCGGATTTTATCAAAGGACCATGGCGAACTCCCTTCCAACAGTCGAATTTTCTCTTTCACCGCCTTGAGATCAACTTCGAGAGAGCTGACCTTCGTAGTTAACGCTCAAGACTTATCGTTGGCACTTTTCTTAAGTTCGGCCAACTCTTTCTCGAAGTTATCCTTCTTGATGTTGAAGCTCACGGAGTCTTTCATGTATAACTTGCGAAGACGAGTGACCTCAATTGTCGCCTCTGAAGCATTTTTTCTGGATCTCTGAAGTTCGTCTTCCGTCTTCTTCAACTTTTCTTCAGGTGATAAACCTCCTTTAAACTTTTGATTATGGGTTTTAGAGGAATGCCTTGAGACAGTGACTCAGCATCATTTGGAGATGATTGGCCATGACTGCGATCGCTAGAAGGATTCTAAATGATATTTGCCACAACACAAGTGTAAAGGAAAGAAAGTTCATTTTCATTTCTTAAAATATTTGAGTACACCGAAAAGAAAAGAAAGAAAAGTACAAGTAATCAAAGATTTTTGACCTCAGCTGGTTCAGCATTAGGTGACGTCGGTGCATTCCTTGCGGCCTCAGACTCGGCTGCAGGTCCTGGAGCTTCAGGGGCGGGTTCAATAATAGGAGAGGTGGCCTTAGCGTTAGAAGGGCCGGCCTCTTTGCTAGGCTCATCTATCAGAAGGTCGAGATCTACCTCTAAAAAGTTCTTCGCAACCCTCCCCATGCAGATATCAAATCCCTCCAGGAAAGCCTCCTGGGCGAAGGCAATCTTGATGTCCTCCATTGCTTTGGAGGACTTGAAGGCCTCGACAGCCCTCTCCTTCTCGGTGCCGACCTCCTCTTCAGCCTTCTTTCTTTTGTCCTCTGAGAGAGTCAAAGCCGCCCTCTGCTTCGTGGAAACCTCTTCTTCTCTCCTTAATGCCTCTCGAAGGCGATCAGCTTCCGCAGTTTGTTCCTTCGAGGCTGTCTTCAAACGTTCGACCTCGGTCCGAACCCTTTCTATCTCCGCCTGAGCCTTACGGAGGGCCTTGGAGAACTCGACTTGACGGAGATCAGCCACCTTCAAATGGGCAAACAAATAATGCCCCAGCCGTAGGATAGAAGAAAATTAAGTCAGAGCTCTAGGAGTGCATCCCATATTCGATCAAGTTCGAAGGTATTAATTACCTCGAGAAAGGCGACGAAGGACTCGTCAAATCTTTCAGCATCCTCCTTTCCAACCATTTTATCTATAATATATGGGAGGACGCTGCCCTTCATCAGGGATTGGACGACCTCTCGATCATCCAAAAAAGCTTGCTCCCGATCGGAGCCCTCACCACTCGAGTTTTCGGCCATCCTCCTTACCATTTTTCTGACAACGTCCTTTTTCTTCTTCTTCTCGACGGCCTCGCGCTATTCGGGAGGTGCGGGGGCCGCGTCCGCTTGGGGCAGGGTCGGAATTGGTGCCACCACATCGGCCTCCAGGACGGGCGCTGTCTGGATCGGGATGGGCGCTGCCTGGATTAGCTCATCAGTGCGAGCCTTTTTCGATGTTTTTCCGATGGAGCTGCCCTTTTTCTTGAGGGATTTAATCCCAACGGTCAGGCAATTTCATTCCTCAGGAGTTATTTCTTCAGAAGGAAAAAAACCTAAGTTAGAAAAAGAAAGAAGACCGTACACAATTGGCAGGCCCTAAAAAAACTACCTGCCGGGTTGAGACTAAGACCGAAGTTGAATAAGGTTTGATAATCTAGCAGCCTAGAGATTGGAGGAGCTCAGTAGTTTTTTAGCTTATCGACCGAATCTCGATCCTCTTTCTCAAGTTCGGGAGCTCGGCGGATGGAATCCCTAATGTCGCCCCAGGAAGGAAGTCCTAGCTCTAAAAAAGGATACGAGATAAAGAAGAACTTCTCTTTCCAGTTGTAAATGGAAGAAGAGGCACCCTTGAGTAACCCCTTCTTGCCGAACTGGGAAGACACGTACTACCAATCTTTAGCGGTCAGGTGATGCTTGAAGGTGAAGAAGTTGTGGAATAAGAAGATGGAAGGTCGGACGTTGGCCATAGTACACAAGGAGAGAAATCCTATAATAAACCTAAAGAAGTTTGGTGCCATAGCGGCGAAAGAAATATTTAAGAACTTGAACAAGTTGATTACAAAAGAAGGTATCGATAACCGAAGTCCTACTCGAAGAGTTTCAACATATAAATAAGTCCGGCCAGGAGGAGGAGAACAGGCTCGGTCATTTGGACCAGGGAGTTCAAGTTCGTAATCGAAAGAAATTTTGAATTGGATCCTAATCAATGAAAGGTCTTCAGGCCGAAGTTTGTAGGGGATGGTATCAAAAACAAAGGATGGCCGAGGTACTTCTACAAATTTGGGATTCTTATGAGGAAGATCCATTAAAGCCAAATGAGCTAAACTTCCAGAAGCAGTCGACCAGGATTCTTCAGAGGACATGAGGATCAAACCAAAGTGAAGAAAATCCCCGAAAAATCAAAGAAAATAGAATCCAAGACTTTCTCAAAGAAATCGAATGAGTAAAGATGCTAAAAGACACAAGTAATCAAAAAGAGGGATTCAGAAACTAACCTAAATCGATAGGGAATAACAAAGAGGCGGCAAGCTCGATGAAAAACAAAGGAGAGAACCCCAGGAATCGAAGGAAATGATGGAAGGTACTGGTGCTCTGGAATGAAAGGAGACCAAAGGGAAAGAGAAGAGACCTGAGCGAGATGAAACCCTTAAGGAAGAAGAAGAGCTTAAATAGTCGCGAGAGTCCAAAATGGTTATGATTGCAGGTCTCCACTGATCAACCTCATATCGATGCATGTCCCACTCGTCATAGCGGCAGACTAACAATGGGCAAAACCTTTATTACGCCGTACCTAAAGCAGCGCTTTGGCGAAAATTTCAAAAAATTATCTTTTTGGGTCACCTCGTATTTAAGAAGTTTCGGCGCCAGCACAGGAAAAGTCGGGACTAGTTGCGCTATTGGCACAAGAAAAGACAAAGGACTTCGGCACTCATATTACTTTACTCCATTCAAATTTCGAACTCATGAGTAGGGAGACTTGTGTTGGGTGTAAACCCTTTCCTACCAAGTCCAATAGGATGCCTAGCCTTGAGGTGACTTCATCCGGCGAAGACGACCACGCCTTGCTCCAACGATTGAAGAGTCTTTGCTTAAATGCCAAGACTGCAGTCCTCCAACCTGAACTTATCGGCCGATCTTCTTCACTCCGATTCCTAGCTCCTTCGGATAGTTTCAGAACCTACAGGGCATTGTAAATTTCGTCCATATGAGTTTAAACGGTGATGGCAGCTCCGAGATAGCTGAGTAAAGGGCCTTATCATGGTCTGGTCCGGCCGACCTCGATGCTACTTGAACCTCTCCTAACTAAAAACCCATCCAAGCTATTTGATGTTAGATCGATGTCGGATAAACAAAACTTCTCTCCAGACGAACTCCTGCAATCTACGAAGAGTGGCGGGCCTCTGAATACCTACACCAAGGACTCTGAATACGTAAGCAAAAGAACCTCACCTCCTTTTATTAGCCTTCGGACGTTCTTGAAAGTAGCTGAGCTTCAAAGCAACGGATAGGTTACGAGAGTTTGCAGGTCATCCACCCATGACAACCTCCCGCCAAGTTCTCATTGGCCGATCTCCCCTCAATCGCTAGGCAGGTTCTATCCAAGCAGACCTCCTTTCACTCCATCCAGACAAGATTCCCCAATCGACCTCCTTCCGATCAATCTTTTCTCGGACGTCAGATAAGCTCCCTTCAACCGACCTTCCAGTCGATCTTCTTTCGGAAGCCGATTGATTTTCTTCTCGTCAACCCCTACCCACCTGAACTTCTCGCATCAGCTGGGGAGGACTTTGTTGTTTATGTATACTCCTCCAGCAGACCTCCATCCAGATTCCTCCAGCAAATCTATTGCCGGATTCCTCCAGCAGTCAAGCTCCTTCCAGACTCTCCCAGCTACCAGACTCCCCCTACAATCAGGCTTCTTCAAGGCTCTCTCTAGTTGTCAAGAAGAGTTTTCTCCGGCCGAACTTCTTGAAGTTACCAAGAAGCACTCCTTCCGATGGAATTTCCTACAGTTATCTGAAAAGATCTCGTCATCTATGCAAGTTCAGCTCCCAACCTACATACTAACGACCTTAAAGGAGTTCAAACTCTTCTGGAATCGACGAAGCTCGAAGCCCTTAGCCATCCGAACTTCAGCCATCAAATCCCCACGAACTAATGCATCACGACAACAAACACCACTCTCCATAGCAAACTCCATGTGATCCCAAGCGGCCCACTATCGGACGGTTATGGAAGTCACTTTCAGTTTGTTACAGGCTCCGTCTATAAAAGAAATCCTCCAGATACGTTTTCTTCAAGCTCTCTTCTCCTTCTCGACACTCTACTACTTTCTTTCCTAAGCACTCCATTTCTATTGGCCGAAAGAGCTGACTTGATCGTCGGAGGATTTTACCGGAGCCACCACCCTCGACTTCAGTCGAGACTTATTTTGCAGAACGCCGGTGATGACCTCCTCTCCGACTCCAGCATGGATTTCGGCGTCAACCAGATTTTGCACCAACAAGCTCAATGACGAGCAACAAGTGCTTGTTGTTATTTGTTCCTTTGTCGGACCCTAAGTGGGCCCAAATAAAGCTCTTGATGATGCACGATGAAAATATAAGAACTTTTAATGACATATCGCGTCATCTCGAGCTAGAGGTAGAACGCTTGGAAGTGAACCAGGCTATTGTTCTTGCCACCCAATCTGGGAGACATGGGCTTTCAAGGCCTAATTGCAAAAATAAAGGCAAGAAGAACAAAGTAGTGAAGAACCAAGCTAACGAAGGCAAGAATACAGGACCCAAAGAAGGCAGAATTGCTAAAGGCAAGGGCAATCGTGGAAAGAAAGACATATCCAAGTTGAAATGCTATAACTGTGGGAAGAAGGGTCACTTCGTTCGTGATTGTGCTGAGCCAAAGAAGGTACTCCCTTCACCCAACTCTTTTCAATTATTTGCTCACATGCATTAGTTGCTTATACTCTCCCTGATTGGATTGTAGACTCGTGAACAACCAAACATGTAGTCAGAGATAGAGTTGGGTTTGTAGATTATCATTGAGTTCCAACAGGATCACAATATGTCACCCTTGGGAAGGGCATAAAAGAAGAAGTTCTTGGAGTTGGTTTGTATCAGCTCAGGATGCGCAGTGGGCGCACACTACTTCTACATGACGTGCTGTATGCACCTGGAGTTCAATGTAATCTATGTTCAGTTTTAGCTTTATTAGGATTTGGTCTTTCTTTTCATTTTAGCCGGACTCAGATATTTTTCTTGGTGCAAAATTATTTGGACATGGATGTTTGGTGAATGGATTTTTTAGATTAGACTTGAATTGCCATTATTCTTCATCTGCTTTAACTACTATTCATATTGATGATTCTGATGCAATGATCGGGCATGCAAGACTTGGCCATATAGATCAAGAAAGGATGACTAGATTAGCTAGAGAAGGCCTATTGGGGTCTCTCGCTAAAGTTAGTCTTCCAGTTTGTGAACCTTGTTTGATCAGGAAGGCTAACAGAAAGCCTTTTGGTAAGACTGCAAGGGCTGCTCATCCCTTAGAGCTAGTCCATTCAAACATTTGTGGACCCATGAATGTCAGGGCATGCCATGGTGCCTCCTATTTCCTTACATTCATAGATGATTATTCACATTTCAGTTATGTGTATTTGATTGCTCATCGATATGAAGCATTAGATTGCTTCAAACACTTTGTTGCAGAGGTTGAGAATTAAAAGGAGAGGAAATTGAAAACTCTCCGAACTGATAGAGGTCACAAATATTTATCTTAGCAATTTTAAAAGCTCTGTGAGGAAAAAGAAATTCGAAAACAACTTACGAATTCAGGAACACCGTAGGAAAATGGTGTTGCGGAAAGGAGGAATTATATTTTACTGGATATGGTTAGGTCAGTAATGGCACAAGCCAAACTCCTAATAAGTTTCTAGGAGGATGCACTTTTAACTGCTGCTTACATAACCAAGTTCTGAGTAAATCGGTGCCTTCGACCCTCTATGAGTTGTGGAATGGCATAAAACCCAACTTAGAAAATTTACGCCTATGGGGATCGGCTGAATATGTTCACAACCCATCCCACAAACATGGCAAGCTGGGCTCTCGGGCTAGCAAGCATGTGTTCATCATGTACCCTAAAAGATCAAAGGGATACATAATGTATGGTGAACATCCTGATGGAGTATGACTAAGATTGAGTCCGTGATGTAGAATTCCTAGAGGAGTTCTCGAGCATAGGTGAAGTTAAAAAGAAGTGGGAGTGATGTGCAACCTAATGGGAGCACACCACCAGAAAGTAATTCTAAAGATGTCCAATTACGCAGAAGTGGACGTGGAAACATTCCCCAACGTCATTTTAGGATAGAAGGGGAAAGCTTCATGTGTGCTCCATTAGACATTGATGAGCCAGCTTCATATCAAGAAGCATTATCTTCACCTAACTCCAAAGAATGGATAGCAGCTATGAAGGATGAGATGGATTCCATGATAAGGAACCAAGTATGGGAGTTAGTTGATCTTCCACCTGGGCGTAAAACCATTGGAACAAATGGGTTTTAAAGGTTAAGCGCAAGGCAGATGGATCGATTGACAAATTTAAGACCTATCTTGTGGTGAAAGGATATACCCAAAAGGATGGTATAGACTATGATAAGACCTTCTCTCCAGTGGTGAGATTTGCCTCCATTCGCCTAATCCTAGCCATAATAGCCCATCTAGACTTGCAATTGTTCCCAATGGATGTCAAGATTGTATTCCTCAATGGAGGACTAGATGAAGAGATCTACATGGATCAACCTCTTAGATTTGTTTCTAGAGGAAAAGAACATAAGGTTTATTGCCTTAAAAGATCTATTTATGGTCTCATGCAATCATCTAGGCAGTGGTACTTGAGATTTCATGAGGCTATAACCTCATTTGGCCTATCCATGATAGAAGAGGACCACTGTATGTATGTTAAGAAAACAGAGAAAGGGATTTTGATTCTACCTCTGTATGTTAATGACATCCTCGTAGCAGGGAACCACATGGAGATGGTTAACACCACAAGAGAATGGTTGTCCTCCACTTTTGAGATAAAGGATATGGGTGAAGTGAATTATGTGCTTGGGGTGAAAATCCTTAAGGATCATTCAAGGAAGCTTTTAGGTTAATCCCAAAAGACTTATATTGAGAGAATTTTAGAATGATTCCGTATGCACAATTCCAAACCCGTTGATACTCCTGTTGAAAAGGGTCACACCTTGGGCATTGATCATTGCCCCAAGACTGATAAGAAAAAAAAGCAGATGGAAAGGGTTCCTTATGCAAGTCCAGTCGGGAGTTTGATATATGTCATGTTGTGTACACGTCCCGATATTTGTTTTGCAGTAGGACTGGTAAGTTGTTACCAGAGTAATCCAAGTCCACTTCATTGGCAAGCAGTCAAAAGGATTTTCCGATACCTCCGTGGTACCTATGATCTCATCCGATGTTTCCATGGAGAGGACTTGAGATTGAAAGGTTTTTGTGATGTGGATTTGAGTGGAGGTAGAGATGAATGCAAGTCGACCTCAGGATATGCGTTTATCCTTGGAGGTGGAGTTGTTTCTTGGTGTAGCAAGAAACAGACTTGCATTGCCCTATCCACCATGGAGGCTAAATATATTGCCTATTTAGCAGCAGTTCAAGAGGCAGTATGGTTGAAGAGGTTTATGCAATGCTTTGGTATCACGGCACGAGCCGGCGAACCTATAGAGATCCACACTGATAGCATGGCTGCTTTAGCATATGCAAAGGATCCTAAGTACCATGGAAGGACCAAGCACATAGACAAACGATTTCACTACATTCATGACATGGTCAAACAGGGAGAGGTAGTCCTAAAGCACATTTCCACTAGCAGGATGATGGTTAACCCATTAACCAAGCCAATTGCTAGGGCTATTTATCAGTCCCATGTTAGAGGATTGGGAATTTGTAGGATTTGAGATACTCAGATTACATGATTGGACATTTGTATACATTTATGCTTTAAATAATATAAAATATTTGTTATTCTTTACTTGTGATGGCGTAAATTGATATTTGATTAAAGGCATATAATTATTGAAATGTCATAGGCTGAAATCGGTCCACTCACATGGATGACAGCCTTGGCACTTAGTGGCGAGCAGGATGAGACGAATGGGATAAATTCTTGTCTTCATAGCAAGTTTGTGAAATCCTTTGCTGCCTAATATGGTGGACAAAAATTATAAACGTTGCCTTGGTTAGTCCAAGATGAGACTCATGAGAGTCAAATATGGAAAGATTCCACATTTCCATATAGAGCCTAGTTGAGAGTGAGTACTTTGGCTAACTCTTAGTGAGTGGTTAAGCTAGAAGTAACTCAGGTTAGAAACCTTTGTGGTAGCTAGACCAAGGTTTGTACGATGTTTTTGAGCATGACATGTCCCAATTTGAGTGGGAGCTCCATCGTAGCATACATATCATACTATATGTACTAAGAGTCGACCATTTTGGGAGTGACATGATCTAATTCCCTCTCTGTCACTGTATGAGCCCTATACTTTATGCCCTTTTGACCAAGAATCACATCATGACATTGAGGTTCAGCATTACTACTTTAGCATGTATCTCAGGACCATGAAATGATGCGGTCTTGCGGAGCATGTCTAGGAAAGTGGCTGAATTAAAGTGAAGTGGTGAGGGTTCTAGGGAAGATAATTTGGAATCACACCCTAGTTTTGCGGCTCATAGCCCAGGCGATTACCTCAATTAGTTGCATGTGATAATCATGAGTACAAATACTTAGATTAGGGGTCAAGTGATGCTCTAAGATAAATCTCAAGAGGGATAAGAGGTACTTGATTCGGTGTGGTTAAATTATCTAGAGCAAAGACGATATTTTCTTGCAGGTATCGTGCTATCTGAGTTTGGTGGTGACTTAATGTAGCACACCCGCTTTGAGGTTTCTTCGTCAAGGTCGCACATGCCATTTCCTGTATGAAGAGAGTAGCATAAGAGATAAAGAGAGGTATAACACCCAATGTGGACGAGTGGGAGATGTTGGCATTTGGGTCGATTTTCATCATTCATCCACAGGGGTTGTTGGGATGATGTGAGAATTGGTTCGCATTAAGAATCCAACTTATCATGATAAGAGTCCCCAATAAGGATTGGGATGATCCAACTAAGTGTTGGATAGGTTTGGAATGATCCAACTAAGTGTTGGATAGGATTGGGATGATCCAACTAAGAGTCCCTAATGAGAAGAACTCTTAGTGAGTCTCGTCAATAAGTACATGGGTCTATTCAGAAAACATATGCACGTTCCGTTGCTTATCAATCCCATTCTCAAAATACCCATGCCTTCTTTCTCTCAAGCATATCTCTCTAGAGTCACCATCTTAGAACTCTAGGATTTGGGGTGTGGACATAAAAAGAGACTCTAGTAGACCCTACAAGATTAAGAGGAGGTTCTAGATTGCTGGGGTCGCGTACACACTCCGAGGAGGCATCAAAAGATCAACGGAGGCTCGTAAAGCAAGCGCATCACATCCAAATTGTGGGATTTTTTTTGATATACAAATCCATATAGGTAATATTTCCGTTGTATTTAATTCTACAGTTCCAATATTGAAATCACCAAAAGCACAAGCAAAGCAGCACAAGATTGAATCTTTCAGAAGAAATAGATAATCTATCAACCACAGAAAAGAACCAAAGAAAGAAAGAAATAAAGAAACCACAGTACAATAATTCTATTCAAGCATTCCAACATTGAAATCATATAATGCGCAAGAAAAGCAGCACAAGATCAAATCTTTCGCGAGAATAAGAAGTCTATCAAGCAAAAGGAAACAAACAAACAAATCAAAATACCAAAATTCTACTGAAGCATCCAACACCAAGATCATTGTACACAGGTAAAATAGCACAAGATTAAATCCTTCACAAGAGATAAGAAAACTATCAAGCTCAGAGAAGAAAGGAAATAAGAAACGGGAACCCAACAATTCCGTTATGAACTTTTCTTTCGTGTGCCAAACAAGCGTCCAAAGAAATGAAAATCAAATCTTTCAACAAAATAAAAAAAAATCCCAACGGGCGTGGAAAAGAAAAGGAAAAGAAATCTAGAAAGAGAGAAAGAAAATGCAGCACGATAATTTCATTCAAGCATTTCCACGTTGAAATCACCCACATGCGCAGATACTCGAGAAACATAAAAGATAAATTTTGAGAAGAATTACGAGATCGCCCACCACTACGACAACGTGGCTCGATCCGGGATTCAAGAACCTCCGAAGATCGGGGGCGGAGCAGTAGGCGAAGCTGGTGAGGCTGAAATCATGGCCAGGCGTGTTCACCACCTCCATTGCGCCGGTGGCTGACGAGGGGGCCGAACCCTAGCCTCTCCACCACGGGAGGTGCTGGTGGAGGAGGAGAGGTACGGTCCAGGGTTCGGTTCAAGTTCAAGGAAGGGTGGGGAGGTGGGAGGTGGGAGGGGGGAGAGCGCGAAAAAGGCCGGTATTGCATCACATCAAACTCACCCAGAACTCGCCATCACCTTTAATTGCTACGTTCCACGGCCCAAAACATCTCGATCTGACAGCAGAGCAACTTCGTACGGAGCTGGGCTTCTCAATCTTGCACTGGTTTTGCACTCAGCCCATACTTGGTCCCCTCCGCAATAAAAAAAAAAAATATTTGTGCAGGGCACGCAGTCCAAAAAAAAAATATTTTTTTTTACTTTCAAACTTTCATGAGTCCTATACGGGCGCCGATTATTGCACGTCTACCAAATCATGCATAGTATAGGAAATATTATCCTAAAAAAAATTTTGTACACCACGTAGTATAGAAAAAATATACTATTTTATCAAATTAGACCATATAATCATCATTTTTTTAATATATATTTAATATCTATAATTTTATTTTTTTATTTAAAATTTTAAATAATAAAAATATTTATTTTTTTAAAAAAAATTATGATATCCAGTACCTATATCATAATATCCTACGATAAATTATAATTTTTTGTATAAAATATTATAATTTTTTTTCAAAAATTTTTTTAAAAAATTCATCATTAAAAATTTTTAATAAGCATTTAATGCCTATAATTTTATTTTTTTATTTAAAATTTTAAATGATGAAAATACTCTTTAACTTTTTAAAAAAATTATAATATCGTATGCCATATTATGATATTTTACAATCAAATTATCACATTTTGCATAAGATATCATAATTTGATTATAGAATATTATAAAGAAAAAAAAATATTTTTATCATCTAAAAATTTTATAAATTTTTAATACTAAAAATATTTTTTTAATAATTTTAAAAAAAATTATGACATTATGCACGAAAAATTATAATTTTATCGTAGAATAAGATAATATGAATATAAAATATCATAATATTTTAGAAAAAAATATTTTTATTATTTAAAATTTTAAAAAAAATAAAATTATAAATATTAAATATATATTAAAAAATAATGAGCATATTTTTTTTTTACGCCGTGTACAAAAAATTTCTCCCTCCATGTATGACTCTCTCTCTCTGGGTCTTATAATCCCATGCAAGAGACTGGAACGTGTGCTCCACGTGGCTCCCTGGCACGTTGCCGTTCCCTGAAGCTTGTTAATTCTGCGAGCCCGAGGTTGGAGAGAGGTGGGCTGGGTTCGTGCCCAAGTGCGGCCCATGACCGTGTGTCCCCCTTGCTAAGGCCCCGTCCCCAAGGCCAAGCTGAACTCATCTGTCATCCCACCTACCAATGGATCCCCATAGCAATATGAAATGCGCCGTCCCTTTCCTCTATTGTCCACCCAAGCCAGGGCAACGCTAGGTGTGCTCCCGACAGCTCATTTCATTGTGCAAATGGGTACGGTATAATGGGTCAGGCCACAAAAAATATATAAATTGGCCATCATGATCTCAACTCCCTACTTAGAACGTAAGAATATAAACCTAATATTGTTTAGGTGAAAAGCATTGAGATTATGCACAATATATATATATATATATATATATATATATATATATATATATATATATATATATAGGAAAAGAATTGAGGTTGGAAGTTATCCTGCGAGCTCTAATTTTCCACCACGGCTTTCATAGGGTCCCACGAGTCTCCGGTGAAGGAGATACAGGAGGTACAGTTGAGATACTGCTCTAGGTGTGGCCTTTCCGAGACCAGGCGGAGGCCACCGATATTTCTATTGAGCAGTTAAGATCACGGAAAAGCTTTTGTATTCTCTCAATGCCTCCAAAAAAGATTTTATTAGCGGCTTAGGAAGGCTTCAAGTACGAATCCGAAGGAACCGTTAAGGGAGTAAAGGAATGATAATGAATCAAAAATTGTCCCCCAATCTCTGTTATCAGTCCATGAAAAAAAAAAATTGACTCGGTAACTTCATTAAGATAGGACCCAATTCACCAACGTTATGGACATGACTTTAGTCCCCCTAAGGCCAGATCACCATCCAAGAAGATGATTGATGGTCAAAACTATACCTTCTCCTTAACAAAAATTGAAAAAATGCAAGATCACTAGCCCATGATTATGGACTTGATTTGGCACATTAGGTATTTAAATGCTGGTGCCCCCCTAATTAGCTGGAATTGTGCAAACAAGATGGCTCTCTCTTCACGTAAAGAGCATTTCAATGCTTAACCACTGTATACTTTTGAATTAGAACGTCAGAATGCACCAAGTCAGAAGCCACATATTTGTCCGGAAAAGACTAGGTGTCTCATATCAACGTGGACATAGGAAGAACAAGGTGATCAAGCTTAAAAACCCACCGTGAATTCATCATTAGGTTTGGTTCTCCACATAATTGATTCAGAGCTTGGGGCCCGCGTTGGGCAATTGTGGGGCCCAAAACTAGATGGTGAGAAGGGGAAATATGAGTAGACTTTGACCGTTTTAGGGGGGACAAGGTGAAAATGCCGAAAGGAATATTTAAATGAAATGGGGGTAAAAAAAATGGCCTCATTGTGACATGGGAACGGCAAGGCGTGGAAAAAGATCTTGATTTTAATGGAATTTTGACGAGAGGCCTGGCCGGTTGCGGGTCGCTTTGATGGCACACGAATCCGCCCTCTCTCTACTAGAACTGTCCCTCCTCTACACTTCTCCTCCCACCTCCACTCCTCTCCTCCTCATTGCCTCTATCTCTCCTCCGAGATTTTGTTTCCTCCTCTCCTCGCATCTCCTTCTCCTTGAAGGGCTTCTTTTTCTTCTTTTCTTTCTTAATTTTGTTGACAAAACCTTCATTTCCTGTCGGCCAAAAAGATGAGCCCTCTCCTCCACTGAACCAAGTTAGCATCTCTCACACACAAGCTATCCATCCACGCACTCAACCCTCCAACATCCTCTATTTGTACCAAGCAAGGCAAGAAGCGTAAATTAAAGCTTTGCTCTCTAAGCGAAATGGAGATCCTTCATTGACCTTAGTGCTAGCTTCTTCCCCACCTCATTCCACACCAACACCAATAAAGATCACATTTTTTTTTCGATCTTCTCCCACTAGACAGCATATAAAACCACGAAAAAGCTGGCCTTTTGACACTAATGGCCGATCAACCCAACTCTTCTGAGCCCGAAAATAGCGCCAATTCCATGTCATCCCTCTGGTTCCCTTCCTCCTCCCTCTCCCGGACAACTCAGAATCCATTGCCAGAGACTTCGAAGGGCGTCCCCAATCCCTCCACTGAGTCCAAGAAGGGTGGTGGCGCGAAACGCGTGCGGGATGGTAGTAGGCATCCGGTGTACAGCGGCGTCCGCATGCGGAACTGGGGGAAGTGGGTGTCCGAGATCCGGGAGCCCCGCAAGAAGTCGCGGATCTGGCTGGGGACCTTCCCGACGGCGGAGATGGCGGCGCGAGCCCACGACGTCGCTGCCCTCAGCATCAAGGGCGCCTCCGCCATCCTCAACTTCCCGGAGCTCGTCGGCGTCCTCCCCCGCCCGGCAACCCTCTCCCCGGCAGACATCCAGGCGGCCGCGGCCAAGGCCGCCGCCATGGACCTCGCCCCCCCGCAGGAGGTGACGACGGAGGCCCCGGCTTCGCCGGCGACACCCGAGGAGCTTGGGGAGATCGTGGAGCTGCCCCGGCTCGATGGTTCCTTCCTCGACTCCGCCGACTCGGGGGGCGAGTTCGTGTACCAGGACTCGGTCGACTCGTGGGCGGACCCTCTCCCGTGGGCTGCGGAGGGCGGCGACGAGTACGGGTTCCCGTCGGATCATATGTGGGGTCTGTCGGACGAATTGGTTCCGATCAGCTGTGAAGCTCTCTCGGGGGATTACTAGAGGGAAGGGTGGGAGCCTTTGAAACTTTGCGACCCCTCCATCTCTTTCCTTGCAATAATTGGTAGTTTTATTTATTATCGGGGGCGGAAGCCTTTTCTTTTGTTTTTTTTTTTTTTTTTTTTTCTTCCTCGTACTTCCCCCTTTTCCTTCCGTGGGGCTTTTTGGATTTTCCCACGTTAGGCTTTCATCTTGATCAAATTGTGACCATTTGGAGTAGCTACCATTCTCCCTCCCGACCGAAATCTATCGTATAGCGAGGGAGGGAAAAAATGGTAGGAAAATCAAGATATTTGGCTTGTACAAATAAGAATATTCTGCTCTTTGTATTTCTGAATACAGATCTTCTATGGTGCACACGTAACATCATGCAATGCTGCAGTCATGGATGATCGTCACGAAAGAATAGACTGTCGGTTCACAGGCATCCATGAAGGTGTATTATTTGATGATCATCTTTTTTTTTTTCTTTTTTTTTTTTTTTAATTATGACGACGACCTCTAAAAAAGTATAATATTTTTGGGTGCACAAATCGTACCATAGAGAATCATGATTACCGTGTATCTTTGCTACATCAAGATTTTTTACTTTTTTTTATTTATTTTAAAGTTTTGTTTCTTGTCTGCTCTGCAAAATCAATCGCTGGTCCATATGTCCGTGAATGCGTGTCTAATGTCCCGTAGCTTCTCACATCTCATCGTAAAGAAGAAAACGATATGTATGGCTCAATTAATCCATGCCTCTGTAAGGTATCTTTTGCCTCTCTCTTTTAACTTCAGCTTCTTTTATAGTTGTTTCTGCTCGGAAGTTTTTAACGACACAAATTTATAAAAAAATTCATCGATTTTTCAGTATTCTTGAAACATAGGACTTCGTGCTTTCCAGCTTGGGCTAATCTAGGGTTATAATACATGATTCATACATTTTCATGATGCTAACATTTCTGTTAAAGTATTCTTCTTGGACAGTATGACAGGGAATTTGCTGTTCATTAAGCCTACGAGTCACTACTCTACTAGTTATGAAGGGTGAGTTTCTTTTTTTTTTTAATTGAAAAGGTGAGTTTAGATGTAGCTTTCTCATGGCTATTCTTATTTTAAAAAAAAAAGCATAATGTCAAGATGCTTTAGAGGTCAATAATGGACATCAAGCTTTCACATGACACCTCTCATCATGTATAGCTTAGGCCATGCATGCATACGAAGGCATGGACGAATCAAGAAAACAAAAAAATTGGAGTTCGTGGCCTTTAACTCCGATACATTATTAACCTACCATTAGATCCAAAAAGCGTAGTCTGCTATATATGTAATAGTTCAATGCTCTGTGCAAAGTATGACAGCATGGTGCGGTTACTAGGCAACAATTCAATCAAAACTTTTAAGAATAAATAATTGCATTGTATCGCAACACATTGAATGCTGCTTGAGTTTGTACCAATATATCAAGGTGGCTTCTTGATCTTTGTTGACATAAGAAAGAGTACCATAGCTAAAAGTACACTATTTAAATTCTAAGGGATTACGTGATGGACAATTCTTCCTACAATTTAACATTTTTTTAAAAAAAAATCTTTCAACCCAAGCCTAGTTTTGAAGCACAATTCAGAGATTACGTGCAATTATTCTCAATGTTACATAAATTCCAGAATTATAAGGTGAAATAAGACGGGATAAAGTTTTTTTGCCGACAAACCATTTTATTCTCCATCTCATGATTATATTTCTGTCCATATCACAATGTTAGTAAAAATGATCAAAAAGACAAGAGTGCCCCTCTTTTTTACTAATCAAGATTATCCTAAATTCGACCAGGCCATCGAGGGTAAATTATCTAGATTATTTTTTTGGCTTGTTTATCGTTTGTTACAGGAATATACATAATAAGTGCCCTATTTCATATTTTATACAATTTCTTTTCTTTTTTTTTTTCGAAGGGCACATCTCATAAATTTCTTTGATCTGAAAATTACGTTGAACTGGAGCGAGTACATAAATAAATATAAAAACGAGAATAGGAATCGCGCGTTCCCTCGTCTAACCCCTCGGGGACAAAACAATGGTGGCCCTTCTCCAGACTCTCAAGGGCAGCTCTTGCTTTCCATGCGCATAGGATTTGGATCTTCCTATTATCATTATTATAATTTTTTTGATTAAAGATCTTTCTATTATTTGAAATTATTTGATGGTCATGCACATTGGCATCAACAGAGCACAACATGAGATCTAAATATTCTTGTCTACTCTGCTATTTCCAAATCTGATTCACAGAGATAATTGGATTTTTTATTACCAATCGAGTTATAGTCAAACAAGATACAAATCAGATTAGATATATGGAAGATCAAAAATTTATTAGTTCGAATATGATAACGTAAAAATCCACATCTAAACTCGAAGCATTTGCCTCATCTCTTGTTTACTTGAAACAGTGCGCCTATTCAAGAGCTGGACATCAACTTATACCGGGAAACTGAAGAGAGGTATCAAGGTCCTGGCAAACGAGTTGTGGTGGAATAAAGTGGGCTGGGCAGAATCGAGTGGTAGCTTCGGTTTAGCACGTAAGGCAGAGCATTAACTCACTAAATAGTATATAGAAGGAGAATACGGTCGTGTCATCTCCTCGCCACCGGGAGAAGCGGATGCCTATAACCAAAGCGATAGGTTCTGGAACACGTGTCCGATAAATATTATCTTCCATATAAATAAAAGGGTGGGTACACACTCACTCCCAATTCAATCAAAAAAATAAAATATTTGATCATTTTATTAGATAAATAATCTAGTTCAATTTATAACGGATTGAAATATATTAATAGATTAAATTGTTAAACATTGCCACCCTTTACAAATATCTTTTGGTACAAGCAAATTTTTTTCTTATTTGTTCATGTGTGATCTCTCTCATCCGGTTAATTCCTCCGTAATCAATTACGTGGATGAGTCCAACTGATTGACATGAGGGGTGGATCAAACTTGTGACAATATTGACGTTGGATGGTGTACTCTTATTTAATTGCGACCCATTCTAGTTCATGCAGGTGGTTCTCACTAATCAATTGCGGCTGATTGAACAGAATACCGATGAGGCAGGACACGCATGAAAAGTGCGTCATTGTGTTTGATTGCTTAGTGATAGCCATCGTTGGTTATATCACGGGAGGAAGACATCTTTACTCCCACATCTATTGTAAATCAAAAAGAACTTTGATCTGTATAGAATGAGATCTTTTCTACTTATTTTAAAAAGCAAAATCATGAGGCCCAAGATGGCCGAAAAATGAGTGACTCAAATGGTCAAAATCGAAACGAAAAATACCTCACGCATGCAGGAAGACTGATCCAACCATCCAACCCTTCTCCTAGAGGAAGGGTTGCCTCCTGCCTATGCACTGGCCTTCCTCTTCATTGAGAGGGCTAATTATTGTGGAAGGAATGCATCTTTAGTCCCACATTGATTATGAGTCAAAGAGGATTCTGAATTATATGAAATGGGATCTTCTCTTTCTATGAGGTGCCTTTTAAAGTGTAAAATCATGAGACCTAAGATGGTCGAGGCTTGAGTGGCTCAAATGATCAGATCGAAGTGGATAATATCTCATGTATGTGGAAGTAAAGATTAATCCAGCCATTCGATCCCTCGACCGCAATAAGTTATATGAAGAACATCCAATAAAAACACAAACTCATAAATAAAGAAATAAAGGGACTTGCTAAAGTGAAACTCGCGGTTGCTACTCCCCCATTTCATAATCCCATCATAGTGATGCGTGTACATGACCTTAATTACATATTTCATCTATGATAGACTTGGCATATTCACTAGAATAAAGATTCTAATCAAAACAAATTCAATCATAAATATCATGATCAGGTCAATCCCAAAAGGCATGTGCTACAATATTTCCTTGTTTACATGGGTCATAGACTAGGTCTATTCCGATAATATATGACTATATGACTATCCAAGATCATTCTAGTATATAATCAATATAGAACTAAACACCGACCTGAATAATATAATTATACAAGTTTGTAAGTCGTATGATCCAGGAATCCAAATATGTATTCTATCTAGCCTTTCTACATGAAGTCTTGGATTATTATAAATAGTAAGTTAAACTTTTTTTTTATATTTATGTTGTTATATATTTTTATGACATTTGCAAATCAATCGATTGCTAGCTCTTCATAGATTAATTTTGGTTGCTTTGGTAAGTACAAATCTATAGTTATTAAAAATTATATATATATATATATATATATATATATATATATATATATATATATATATATATATATATATATCCTTCTAAATATTTAAATTTATCTAAATATCCTTTCAAAATTAATATTTATATGCATACCTTCATAAAATACTTATTTTGTATGTGTACCCTTTCTTTTCTTTTTTTGTATATATATACATATCATTTAACATCATTAAAAAATTAATGGTTTAAATTTTAAATAACTAAAATATCCTTATGGGTATATATGCAAAAAAAATTGATAAGACTACGTATGCAAATAGCAATTTTATGAGGATATTTATATAAATTTAAATATTTAGGATGATATATATGCAAAAAATTTTAATTTTATTTTTATGTATTTTACCTAGACAGATTTAGACCCTCTTACTCTATAATATAATTATACATTACATAAATAACAACATGATGATGATATTATATGATATATTATATATTAGAATACTATATTTTATTTTATTTTTAGGCCAAGATGGAATGATTTATTGGAATTTTGTTTATTGAATGAATAAATACAAGAAATCACTCAAACAAAAAAAAAGCAAGAGAGGAAGTGAATAAGGAAAGAATCATAAAAACTAACACTACTACAAAAAAGGCCTATGACAGTGCTTACTATGGCAGTGGTTTTCGTTAACTAGCGATTTTTGTAACCACTGCCATAGATCCGACATATAGCAGTGGTTAATGAAAATTACCACCGTAGGTCGGACCTATAGTAGCGATTACAAAAAATCGCTGCCATAGGTCGATTTATAGCAGTGATTCATTATAACCACTGCCATAAGTCGGACCTATAGCAGCGGTTAGTAGGAACCGCTGCTATAATCTGATTTATGGCTTCAGTTAATTATAAACGCCGTCATATATTTTTTTTAAAAAAATATTATATAATTTTAAAATTTAATATCCATCTTTATCATTCATTATCTAAATAATTATCATTAGAGTATCTTTGCAAAAGATCGCCTCGATCCAATGGCCCTAGCTTCATCGATCAGAAAAATTTGATTTCGATGACTACGAATGATGATGCGATGATCTGATAGATAGAGACTTCCGATGGATTCAAAAATCTACAACGATGATCTCGGTGATGTTTGTAGCATACTATTAAAATTTTATTTCAATCAGATATCGTTATCTTGATCAATTTAGTATAAGTTAGTTTCGACCGTTAAATGATAAATGAGTGATCAAAGGACCAAACGGTATCCGATTATAAGATAATTTTATTTTATAAATGATCTTGACTACTATTTTAATTATTTTTTATGGTGGTGATTATAAAATCCAACTCATGAAATGAAGAATGATTTAAAACTATACGTCTCCTGATAACCATTCTGAAACTTCACTGATTGTTATGCTCGTGCTTTTGCAATATCTGCTTAACATAAATAGTTTATACGAAAATAATTTAAATTTTACTATCATCACCATATAAAATATTTAAAATTATAATAAAGATTATTTAATTAAAAAATTATCTCATAATCAAACGTCATTTAATCGTTTGATCGTTTGTTTCTAATTTAACGGTCGAAATCATTCCATACTAAATTGACCATGATAATGATATCCGACTGAAGTAAAACTTTAATAGTATACTACAAACATCATCGAGATCATCGTTGCAAGTTTTCGGACCTATCGGAGGTCTTCATTTATCAGATCATCATATCATCATTTATGATCGTCGAAATTAAATTTTTCTGATCGATGAAATTAGAGCCATCGGATCGAGGCGATCTTTTGTGATGACACTATAATAATAATTATTTAGATAATGAATGATGAAGATGGATATTAAATTTTAAAATTATATAATATTTAAAAAAATAAAAAAAAATTATTTTTCATCTATGGCAGCGGTTATCAAAAACTGCTGCTATAAATCTACGGTAGCACTGCTGTAGATCTATGGCAGCGATTTTAGATAATTGCTATCATAGATTTATGATAGTAGTTCGATAATCACTGTCGAAGATGTATGACAGTGGTTCGATAATCTTACTAATTAAGGCTTGGTAAGATCAAACTATCTGCAGCTAAAGAACGATGCGTCATAGAAAAAAATCTAAGGATGGGTAATATCGAACATGCTCTTTCTCTTGCGCTCCATGTCTCATTCTTGGCGGATGAAGAACTTCTATGCATGACTGCGCACTTGAACTGGCGTCCTCGTTATCACTGCATATCGAGATATACTCTTCCAGTCCCCCTTCCCATAAGTTGCAAGTCCTTGTAAAAATAACCTGCAACAATAATGAACAAACAAATCAATCATGTTTTTTCTTTTTTAAGAAATTCCTACTGAAAAATTTCTCCTCAATTGATTACTTGCAATTAATCTACGTACTTAAATGATGATGTCGTGCATCTTGATTGGATTCCTAACTTCTTAAAATAATAATAATAATAAGTAAAATATATACTGATGTTCCTCCTCCGTCCATGGCAGCGGTTATCAAAAATCGCTACTATTGGGGATAAACCCTACTCCTGTCGAAGTCCAGTCCGATGCTCAGTCTAATACAATCGATAGCCACGAAAGAGCTTCAGCGGTCAAGTCTTAGCTGAATCGCTTCGATCGGCCAAACTTTCCAGCGGTTGAGTCTCAGCCAAACTCCTTTAGTCGGTCGAACTCCTCAATGGTCGAGCTCCTTTTAAACTCCCCAGCGGTCGAGTCTCAACCGACCGAACTCCTCAGTGGCTGAGCTTCTTCTGAACTTTTCAGTGGTCGAATCTTAGCCGAACTCCTTCAGCCTGCCGAACTCCTCAACGGTCGAGCTTCTTTCGAACTCTCCAGCAGTCAGATCTTAGCCGAACTTCTTCAGCCTACCGAACTTCTCAGTAGTCGAGCTCCAGTCGGACTCTCATGAGAGCCGAACTCCTCCTGTACTCCTTCAGTTGGACCCCCATGAGAGCCGAACTTCCTCCACATCCCTCCAGTCGGATGCCTACGGGAGCTGAACTTCTTCCGAGCCTTCCCTTCGGTCGAACTTCTCTCGGACTTCTTCCTCAGTCAGATTCCTCCAGTGGATTGCTTTCGGATAATTCCATAAGACGTATCCCCTTCAGGAGTCCGAACTTCTCTAAAATTGATATATACCGAAGTCCACCAACCAACACCTGCTTTCTCAGAACTATGGCTATTGAATCTCGACGAACGATCACCATCAGTCCGCTATAGACGACAGCGATCCGCTACCAGATGGCGATGCCTATCATCATCAATCTATTGCAAGCGATGCTGTAGACGATGCCTTCCTTCATGACTGACTCCACCAGATCTCGAGCGGTCCGCTATCAGACAGCTGCAGCTGTCACCATCAACCCACTACAAGCTCCATCCATAAAAAGAGATCTTCTAGATACGCTTTCTCTAAGCTCTCCTCTCCCCTCTAAAGCTCAAAGGTCGCTTCTCATTTCTGAGCACTTCATTTCTGTTGGTCAGAAGAGTTGACTTGATCGTCGGAGGATCCTGCCGGAGCCACCACCATCAATTTCGGACGAAATTTTATTTTATAGGTCACCGATGGTGACCTCATCCTCCTCCACTCCAGCTCAATCCAGTGTCAACCATATTCTGCACTAATAAAATTGGTGCTAGAAGGAGGGCGCCTCTATTCTTGAGGTGTTCTTGAGGTTTCCTTGTTCTTAAAGGAGTGCTCAGTGATGATTTCTCTCTTTTCTTTTTGGAGATCTCTCTTCTTCCTCTCTAGAGTTTTTTTCTGAGAGAGGATGCCTCCCAAGAGAGCCTTGACTCGATGATCGATGACCTCCACGGCCCGATCTCGTCTAGATCCATCTGCTTCTGCTCCAGTCCCGACAACTCAGGTTCCGTCTGTAGCCGCAATCGATGTGGAGCAGTTCAACCTACTTATCCAGTAGGTTCTGAGCCTCACCAAGATGGTGCAGGCCATGCAGCAGCCCCGATGGTGACTCCACCAGAAAATCCACCATCGAAATGTCGAAAACTAGCTCCAAGGAAGAGTACTCGGGTTAGCGTACCCATCATCCTTGAAAAGAAAAAATAGAGAGTACAGGATCCATGTTCGGATCATGATTCTCCTCTGGAGGAGACCTTTCCCATTTGTAGCCGGAAGCCTCCCAAGATCTGCAACCAAGATGACGCCCTCGATCACAGATTACGGAAGATGGACCGACGGATTGAGGAGCTCGGCCATGTCATCTCGGCTCATCTTGACGACGTTCGAACCGATCCTCCTTTCTCCCTCTGAATTATACAAGAGCCCATTCTGCCGAACTTCGAGCTTCCTCAATTTGAAAGCTACAATGGAACCTCAAATCCGATTGATCATCTAGAGGTCTTTCGAACCATGATGCTACTCCATGGTGCATCAGACTCCATATTGTGTCGAGCCTTTCCGTCTACCTTAAAGAGAGCAGTGAGAAATTGGTACTCGACGTTGAAGCTAAGTACGATCTTCTCTTTTGATCAGATGAGCCATCAGTTCGTGGCTCACTTCATCAGCAACCGACGTTCGCACCGAGGTTCGGATTCTCTGATGAATGTCAAGCAGAAGTAGGGAGAATCTATCTGGGCTTATGTCTTTCGATTTAATGCTACTGCTTTGGAGGTCCAAAATTTGGATCAGTTTATCGCCATGGCCTCAATCAAAGGAGGCCTTCAGAAGAATGACTTGCTGTTCTCCCTGGAGAAGAAGTATCCCAAGGACTTCGCCGATCTGCTGGCTCAGGCCGAGGGATATGCCTGTGTGGAAGAAGCCTTCAAATTGAAGGATGAAGAAGTCGTACAAGAGCGGCGAGTGGACGAGTCTAACAGACCCACCACCGATGGAGAACCAAGTGAAGCTCGACCGCGCTCATGGATTCCCTCCGAGCACAAGTGAGCCTGAACTCCTCCAGCTCATCATCAAGGGAGCCTCGATAGAAGGGCGCAAAGAGGCCCTCCCCTCGAAAGGTTCCGATGATGAAGAAACAACAAAAAGGTCGACCAAGAAGAACTTGATATTTTGGTGAGCCATCGTCTCCCAGCTTCAAAGCCAAGAGAAGCTGGCTCCAAATTGAGAAGGCCGGCATGAGATAGAGGAGGTCATCCAACTCGAGACTTACCATCTGAAGGAACTCAGAGAAACAGTGCTCCCACGACCCTAAAACATAGAAAATCCGGGGACGTGCTATCAGTAACTTTCCTTTGGTAAAACTCTTCTATTTCAATAATATTGTTTCTTGGTGCAAAAACTATATGATGATAGGGAAGATGTAGTCAATAGTGGTCATGTTAGGAATAGAAGGAAAATCTCATCCTAACATGAGTGAGTTGAAGTCCTTCAACCTCGGCTGTAGAGATAAGATCTTCCCTGATAATCTCGGAGAGATAAGATCTCTCCCGATCCCGCATCTCTCAGTCAAGCGACCGGGCCAACCTCGACTGCAGGAGATAAGATCTCCCCCGAGCACCCGGGCCAACCTTAGCTGTAGGAGATAAGATCTCTTCCGAACTTCAACCTTGGCTGTAGGAGATAAGATCTCCCCCGAGCGATCGGGCTAACCTAGGCTACAGGAGATAAGATCTTCTTCGAGCGCCCGTATCAACCTCGACTATAGCTCTCCGAGCTTCAACCTCGACTAAAGGAGATAAGATCTCCTCCGAGCGTCCATGTCAACCTCGGCTGCAGGAGATAAGATCTCCCCAAGCGATCGGGCCAACCTCGGCTGCAGGAGATAAGATCTCCCCCGAGCGTCCGTATCAACCTCGGCTGTAGGAGATAAGATCTCCTCCTCCGAGCGACTGGGCCAATCTCAGCTGCAAGAGATAAGATCTCTCCTCGAGCTTCAACCTCGACTGTAGGAGATAAGATCTCCTCCGAGCGCCATGTCAACCTCAGGCTATAGGAGATAAGATTTTTTTCGAGCGATCAGGCCAATCTCGACTGTAGGAGATAAGATCTCCCCCGAGCGTCCGTGTCAACCTCGACTATAGGAAATAAGATTTCCTCCGAGCGATCGGATCAATCTCAGCTGTAGAAGATAAGATCTCTCCTCGAGCTTCAACCTCGGCTGCAGGAGATAAGATCTTCCCCGAGCATCCGTATCAATCTCGACTGTAGGAGATAAGATCTCCTCCGAACGATCGGATCAATCTCGACTGTAGGAGATAACATCTCCCCCGAGCGATCCGGGCCAATCCTCGACTGCAGGAGATAACATTTTTCTCGAGTGCTCGTATCAATCTTGACCGTAGGAGATAAGATCTTCTCCGAGCTTCAGCCTCGGCTGCAGGAGATAAGATCTCCCCTGAGCTTCAACTTCGACTGCAGGAGATAAAATTTTCTTCGAGCGATCAGGCCAACCTCGACTGCAGGAGATAAGATCTCCACCAAGCCAACCTCGACTGTAGGAGATAAGGTCCCTCCGAGCCTCAACTTCAACTTCAACCTCAACCTTGGCTGCTAGAGATGATATCTCCCCCGAGGAGCTCAACCTTCGACCTCGACCATAGAAGATGAGATCTCCTTCAACCTCGGTTGGAGACGAGATCTCCCACGAGCTTCAATCTGAACTGGCGTAGAGTCCTGAAGAGGACTTCGACAGTCACCTTTTCTGCACTCCCTTTCTTCGAGTTTCGAATTCGAAAGTGGAGAAAACTATTATTGGAGATAAACTCTGCTCCTATCGAAGTCCAGTCCGATGCTCAGCCTAATGCAACTGGTAGCCACAAAAGAGCTTCAGCGATCGAGTTTTAGCCGAATCGCTTCGATCGATCGAACTCTCCAGCGATCGAATCTCAGTCAAACTCCTTTAGTCGATCGAATTCCTCAGCGATCGAGCTCCTTTCGAACTCTCCAACGGTCAAGTCTCAGCCAAACTCCTTTAGCCGACCGAACTCCTCAGCGGTCGAGCTCCTTCCGAACTCTCCAGCGGTCGAGTCTTAGCCAAACTTCTTCAGCCTGCCGAACTCCTCAGCGATCGAGCTCCAGTCGAACTTCCATGAGAGCCAAACTCCCTACGTACTCCTTCAGTCGGACCCCCACGAGAGCCAAACTCCCTCCGCGCCCCTCTAGTCGGACACCTACAGGAGCCGAACTCCTTCCGAGCCTCTTCTTCGACCAAATTCTTTCAGGAGCCGAACTCCTTCCGAACTTCTTCCCCAATCAGATTTCTCCAGTGGATTGCTCCCAGATAATCCCACCAGACGTATCCCCTTCAGAAGTTCAAACTTTTCTAAAATTGATATATGCCGAAGTCCACCAACCAATGCCTACTTTCTCAGAACTATGGCTATTGAATCTTGACGAATGGTCACCATCAGTCCACTGTAGGTGATAGCGATCTGCTACCAGACGGTGATGGCTGTCACCATCAATCTATTGTAGCCAGTGCTACAGACGGTGCCTTCCTCCATGACTGACTCCATCAAATCTCGAGTGGCCCTCTATTAGGCAGCTGCAGTTGTCACTATCAATCCGCTACAAGCTCCATCTATAAAAAGAAACCCTCCAGATATGCTTTCTCTAAACTCTCCTCTTCCCTCTAAAGCTCAAAGCTCGCTTCTCATTCCTGAGCACTTCATTTTTGTTGGCCAGAAGAGCTGACTTGATCGTCGGAGGATCCTGTCGAAGCCACCACCATCGACTTCGGACGATACTTTATTTTGTAGGTCACCGACGACGACCTCGTCCTCCTCCACTTCAGCTCGATCCAACGTCAATCAGATTCTGTACCAACAACTGCTATAGATCTACAACGGCAGTTATAAAATTGCTGTCCTATAGGTGAAAAATGATAATTATTTAGACAATGAACGATGAAAATGGATATTAAATTTTAAAATTATAAAATATTTAGAAAAAAATTAAAAAAAATATTTTTCATCTATGACAGTGGTTATCAAAAATCGCTGCTATAGATCTACAGCAGCGGTTATAGAATTACTACCGTAGATCTATGACGGTGATTTTGGATAACCACTACCGTAGATTTATGGCAGTGGTTCGATAACCGCTACTATAGATCTATGATAGCAGCTTAATAACTACTGTCGTATGTTAGGTTAAAAATTTTTAAATTTTTTTTCTTTTGTGTGCGCTCGATCTCTCTCGCTCTCTCTCTCTCCCTCCTCTTCGTCATCGGTGAGGCTCCTTCCCCCCTGGCCGGCGTCGCCCCTCCTCCCCCCCGATCGGCGTCGACCCTCCTCTCCTCCGACCGACGCCGTCCCTCCTTCCCCCTCCCTCTCCGACCCCCCAACCCCGACCGCCCCTCCCCGCACCCCCCACCCCCACCCGGCCCTCCCACCTCTCCATTCGACACTCCTTCCGCCCCCAACGAAACTTCCCTCCGACAAACCCCCATTCGACCCTTCCTCGATCCCCATGAAATTCTTCCTCTAACGAACCCTCCTCCACCCTCGCTCGTCCCCCCCGCGAAACCCCCCCGACCCTCCCTCGGTCCCCCAACGAACCCTCCTTCGGTGAACCCCCATCCAATCCTCCCTCAAATCCTTATGAAACCTTCCCTCCGACGAAATCCCCATCCATCCTCGACCCTCCATCGGCCATCCGTGAAACCCCTCCCCCACACTCTATCCTCCTCCGATTCCTGTGCGAAATCAAACGCTCCTTCCGACGAGCCCCCTCCACCCTCCTTCAACCCCCGCGAAACCACATCCCCACCACCACCACCATTCTGATCCTCCCCCCCGGTCGAGTGCGAAGCCTCCTTCAGCCTCCTCATCACTGTACCCCCTGGCCGCCCCTGCTCTTTCTCTTTCTCTTTTTCTCTCTTCTCTATCTCACCATCTTACTTTTATTTCACAGGTTACCTCTAGTATCATCCTCCTCTAGCATCATCGTCGGCAACCCTTGGAGCTTTCGGTACGACCCACTCTCTATAGTTGCATAGGTATAATTTTTTTTAATTTTATAGTATTATTTATTAATCATGTATATTTATAATAATTTATAGAATATTTATAATAAATATTATAAATATTTATTATAAATATTATAATTATCTACATGCCATAGTTTTTGAGCCATGTCGTGGTGGTAGCCTTGGGCTCGTGCCATATCGGTGGCTGTGGACTAGATCTATCAATGGATTAGAGTTCGGAATTGAGAATCCTGGATATTCAGATCCGAACCTCAATTTTAATTACTGGTACTGAATTTCCAAATCTGAATATCTCGACAGGATCTGTACTTAAGAGAGGAGAAAGGGAGGAATTTGGCCTCGCCGCCATCATTAGGAGGGAGAGGGGTCCGAGCCTCATCGCCGACAATGAAGATCGAGAGAGGGAGAGTGGGAAGATCGAAGAGAGCGAGAGAGGAAGGAAGACGGGTCCGATCCTCGCCAGCATCACTGGAAAGGGATGGGGTCTGATCCTTGCCGGTGACAGGGAGATCAAGAGAGTGAGAAGAGGGAGGGATCGGGGTCCGACCTCGCCAGCGAGGGAGATCGAGAGAGGGAGAGAGAAAGATCGAGAGATAGAAAAGCTGGAAGGAAGGAGTTCGGCCTCGCCGCTGTCGTCCGGTGAGAGAGATCAAGAGAGGGAGAGAGGGAGTGATCGAGGGAATGGCACACAGCCGAGCTGACTTGGATACACAGTCAAGCTAGGCTCGGATCATGATTGAGCCGGCTGGGGGAGGATCCGAGTCCAGATGTCTCAGACAAGTCGGCTATCTCAAGAGGAGCCGGCTCAGCTTCTAAGCAAATAAATTTGATATTCTCTCTAAGGTTCCATTTAAGTCCTAAGGTGCCACCATCATCTACTTTGTTCTTCTTTCATTTTTGGATTAACATATTGAAGAGATTAATGTTCATTAATTATTTATGAATGTAATTCATATTATAGTTTATTGCATAACATATTCTGGTGTTTGTATTTTATTTCTTTTGTTTATTGCATTGATGGCACTAAAATGCAATTTAGCTTTCACCCTTGCCCCTCGACGGATTACGTACAGTTTAGTATCCGAGGAGCAGTCGGAGCATACTCCATCCATCTTGACATCGGCTGCTCAGGGTGCTCCACCGCCGACATCTACTCCATCGACGGCATCTACTTCATCAGTGGCATCTACTCCACCGATAGCTGAGCCTCTACCGTCGCCCATATCTGAGGCACATGCTACTACGCAGGTATCTGAATGTATGTTTTTATTATATTAGCATAATTTTATTTTTTATATAGTATTTATATATTTATATATTTGCATAATGTATTTGCATTGTAGGTGCATCATCCAGTCAGATATTTTGTGATCCCATACATATAGTACACGTGTGAAACCGCCAGCATCAGGTGATGGTCTATTACGATGCAAAGGAGAGGCCGGTAGAGAAGACCACGTGGAAGATGCATTTTTTTTTTGGAGTGCTTGTGAGGTGGTCGGACATCATTCCCGTAGAGCCCAGAGACTGACATTTGATGGATGCTGCCATCAGAGATCGGGTATGGGAGGAGATATGGATAAGTATGCACATCTTAGTTATATTTATGTATTTTATATGTTTACACTATATATGTTTGATTAAAATAATTTTATAACTGATTTTTGATTAATTCGTGCAAAGGAGGTACGACTTTCCCAATCACGAGAGGGCTCGAGATGCTCGATTGAAAAAAATCGAAGAGTTATACCAGAATTATAAGGTCAAGCTCCATAGAGGATGGCTCAAGCACCGACGAGACACTTCGAAGGAGTTTGTTCTCTGGATATAGGATTGTCCTTCGAGTTAGTGGGAGAGGATGGTTAGACACTGGAGGAGCCAGGAGTTTGAGGTAAAATTTCTAACTTTTGAATTTTTCAATACGCTTAAAATTTTACTTAAATATTTATTATTTATTTGAATACTTGTTAGGCTATCTCCCATTAGAATCGGAAGAATTATGCAGTTTAGGAGTATACGCACACTCTAGGCCACGAGTCTATAGCCAGTCGTATGCATAGAGAGATAATTAATTCTAAGTCTTACTAGATAAATTAAATTCATATTTTTTATCATCTTTTTGATAAATTTATTCTTTGTTATAACTGATGAGAGATGGAGTGATGTCCAGCCATAGCGAGATCTTTCGATCCAACCATATGGAAAAGATAGGCAGGCCGATGAACGTCGCGATCGAGCATATTTTTGTAAGTATTAAATATATTAGTATATATGATTAGTATTATAGCATTTCTTATAAAATTTTATTTTAATTTATAATTACAGAATTAGTTAGATGTGCTCACAAGCGAGAGCCCGGATACCTCTGAGCTCCATGACCATTTGTCTCAAGTCTTGGAATTTGAGCACTCTAGGAGGATCTGATGCAGGCCTGGACATACGCCGATGAGCTACTGGTCCGAGGCGAGTGTCTCCTCACAGACTTTCGATGTCGTTAGCCGAGAGGAGCTTGAGGAGGCATTGGTATGGACAAATCATGCTGTGATGCAGGCAGATCAAGCTGAGGAGCGTGCATCTCATCTAGAGGGCATCGTGAGAGACATGATATCGACGCTTAGCACGTATTTTAGAGTCATGGACTTCGAGGATATGTTAACCCGTATTCTAGCTCCAACTCTAGCTCCGGCTCTGGCTCCAGCTCTAGCTCTGGCTCCGGCTTCCAACGACAATGACAACGATGATATAGATTTAGGAGACTTTTGATATATTTTATTTTTTAAAAAAAATATTATAATAAATTATATTCGATAATAAAATTTTAATATTTTAGAATAATTTTTTATTTATTATATTTTTTTTATATTATATATCTATATTTATCAGATAACATATATAAAAAAATAAAAATTTTATTTTTTTAATTATTCAAGATCTACGGCAGTGGTTTTATAATCGTTACTATATCCGTACCTATCTTTGCCATAAGTTTCTAATGCAAATGGTGCCAACCATTGCATTAGACCTATGGCAGCGGTTAAGAAATCGCTGCTATAGATTATCTATGACAGCGGTTATATAACCGTTGTTACAGATAACCTATGGCAGTGGTTACATAACCACTACTATAAGTCGATCTATTGCAGTAGTTTATAAACTGCTACAATAGGCTATCTATGGCAGCGGTTCTAACAACTGTTGCAATAACCGCTGCCATAGAGCTATGGCGATGATCGCAGTAGCATTGGTTAGAAAACCGCTGCCATAATCTATGACAGCGATTTTTTGGCCTATAGCAGTGGTTACGAATCGCTTCCGTAGCCTTTTTTTGTAGTAGTATAATATAAATCAAAACTAGTTTGCTAACATTAAGGAGATTAATAGAGATTAACAGCTAGCATACTTTCTTCTATGAAACTTTGCATAGTTTCTAAAGGAAGAACTAGCTTCATATATGTCACCATCAAGCCTTAATTGCATTCTCTAACAATCTCTTCTTAGCTTCAAAAAATGAGGAGGTTGGTATTACTCATGCCTTCCAAATATTTCAAAGGAACCTACTGTTATATCCCACTGATTCTGTTGCTATGTTCCAACACTAGTTACCTCCATTCTTCCCATAGAATATGAAAGCTGAAGGTTGAAGAAAGATGAAAAGGCCAAAAAAGGAGGCTTGCCTTGTCTTCCTTCATCTAGCAACTAGCAAGGCAAACTATGGCCAAATACTCAACAAGACGAACCGAACAAGACGAACTCCGCCAACTGCTCGATATAATGCGCAAACTCATATTGTAAATTTTTATTGTTACGTAATGCTCAAATATACAACTATATTCATTTTATGCAAATATACAAGCAATCAATCTAATATCGGGTTAGATACTTTTTTTACATATTGTTATATATTAGAGAAAGCATATGGATGGTTGCGATCTATCTATTTTATAGATAAAATAATTTTAATTTATTATTGAATAAAAATATCTTTTTATTTATGTAAGTAAATAAATTAAGTATATCCATTATTTTAGTTGTGCATGTTAATTTTTTTTCTATTAAAATAAAAAAAAAATTAACAAATAAAGAGAGGTATATTTATGTTTAGGATTTTTTGCTTGTACATTCTTCTAAATATTCAAATTTGTATGATTATTCTCATCAAATTACTATTTATATATATGGACTTATAATTTTTTCTTTTTATACATCTACATATAAGGATATTTTAGTCATTTTAATTTTAAAATATTAATTTTTTAATGATATTATATGATGTGGTACATATGCAAAGAACAAGAAAAAAAGGATATGTATGCAAAATAAGTATTTTATTAAGATATAAATATAAATATCAATTTTAAAAAAATATTTATATAAATTTAAATATTAGAAGGATATACATGTAAAAAAAATTATATTAAAATTTTCTAATATGTATTACTTGTGCTTGGTATGCTAGTTATCTTAAATTGAATGTTGAAGAAATGCAAAAAGTTCACTCTTAGTTGTTTTGGGCGCTGAAAAATAAAAAAAAATAAAAAAAAGTGGAAGAAACCAAGTAAATTGGCCTGCACAAACTAAATTAATTACGATCAATGGTAAGTACAAGTCAAAAGGATGAAGACTCGGCGATCTTATTCAAGAAGATCGATTCATGTAAAATGCTGTAATGAATATAAATTGCACACATTGAAAGAGAGAGGAATATGATTTTGATAAGGTTTTCCGTTCCTTTCTAAATTGAGCAGAGGTAAGAATAAAGGGCCTAAGATGGCTCATCTCGTTAAGTATCTAGTCGACTAAAAATACAAAATAATTGCCAAACAAATCATAGTCTTCTACTGACCTACCATATCAAATAAGGAAAAGGAAAATACTACAAGATTTGAAAAACCAAAATCTCCCCCTCACACTCACACAACCAAGATGTTAATAAATTTTAGGGCATGTTTGGCTAAGCTATGAAAATGAGTTTATTTTAAAATTATTTTTTTTTAAATAAAGTTTTAGAAAAAATGCTGTAAGAGAAAAGTAGTTTATATTTAATAAAATTAATTAATAAATATTTTTATTAGTATTTAAAAAATAATTTATATTTAGTAAATCTTTAAAAAAATATTTTTAACTATCAAATTATGAAAACAAGCATGTATAGATTTATTTTATAATTAATATTATTTAAATAGTTAAATAATTTTAAATATTTATTATGATTAATTTTAATTTTATTTTTTATTTTTTATTTAATTAAAATAAAAAAATAAATTAATAAAAATATATTAAAATTTTAATCAATATAAATATAATTGAACTAAAGATAATATATATTGAACATTTTATAAAATTTTTATATAATAATATATGTGTATCAAAATATATCATTCACTAAATAATGGAAGAAAATAAATAGAGATAGTTATGATAAATAATGATTTTGAGTAAGCATATTTTTATCTAAAAAAATTAATTTTTTATTTTTATTTTTATTTTTAAGAAGAAGTTTCAATTTTCTACTTTCTCTCCGCAGTAGAAAACTTATTTCTATCATTCAAAAATAAATTATTTTTTAAAATAAATTTAATTAAATATTTTATTTTTTTAAATAAATATTTTTATAAAAAAATTATATTTTTTCTAAAAATATGACGAAGCATGCTCTTACTCATAGCGCAAAGCTCCTCTTCTCCTTACGTTGCCAAAGACCGGCAAGCCATACCAGGCTAGCAGGCAGTTGAGCTTCCCCTTAAGCATTATCTCATAATTAGCCCTCGAGTGCCTTGAATAGTGCACTGGCATCCAGAAGTTACCACCATCACTACGACTTTTCTTTGCTCGGCCGACGACCAACCCCTGCTTATATATATATATATATATATATATATATACACACTTCTCCTTCTTCTCCTTCATGAACTCTTTTAGAACTTATTTAGATAATTAGATCCAAAATCTTATGAAATTCTTAGATTAGACCAATATATTCACGAAAAAGTATTGGATTACAAATTGATCTAAGCTTATATTCACAATCCCCATTTAATAGATCTTTTGTTAATATAGGCTTAGCTCAATTTATAATCTAATATTTTTGCTGGTTATACTAGCTTAACTGATAAATTCTATAGAATTTTGGGTTCGATTATCTAAATAGGCTTTGAGTGTTTTCTGCATCCCATTAGCTGCAAGGGTGGGTGGTGGTTACATAGGAGCAAAATAATAGGGGAAAATGGTTTTGGAGCTTAAATGGATACCAAAATTTGGAAACATAATTATTGCCTAAGTGGGAGCATTGGGACTACTATTTGCATTGCTGATGATAAAATCTATTGTACTTGCAGTGTCCCAATTGCACCATAAACTACTTCGGCCAAATCATGCTACTTGCAACGTGAGAATGTACAAAATTTTCCAAAACCATAGCATTGGAGAGGATTATTAGACTATTAGGAGACAGCCTTACCTTAAGCATGTGAATGCGTGTGACATGGGCTCCAGTCTACCTGAAATTGCAATTTGCGACACCACTTTAACAGCACCGAATTATATTTCTGATGGCAAACTCAGTTATACGCTTAATGATAAGAAATTATACTCTACACTTCATGATCGTGCTTGCAAATAATTACAGTTCGTTTCTATAGGGATGCGCTGAGATGAATGCTTCGTGAATACAATCTATAGGCACGAACAATTATGATTGGCTGCGTGCATGGTTAGGTAGTGCACATGTACCTAACGTATAATTTTTTTCTTAATGCTTTTGATTGTGCCATAAATTACAACCACAACATGCTACCTGCACCTTGCTATCGTCCAAATTTTTCAAAATACGCACACGCATATGCATAAACTGTGGAGGTTGGTGCCGAAGCGAGCTCACTCGCCGGTGGTTTGATGGCGAGCGAGCGGTCTTGACCGGGTTCGGAAGCGCAGCAGCACGGGCGAGGGATTGGTAGTTGGAAGGGGCCTTTCCTGTCCGGGTACGACACCTTCGGAGGTGGACGTCACCGTGCAATCAGTGTAATCCGCGGGCAAACCCAAAGACGTCCATTCCATGCTCCTTCATCCGTAGTCCTTTAGTTCGACAGGACAACCGATCTTGATGCCTAGTCTTTTCCCTTCCTCGAGGTTCCTTCGCTCCGGAAATGGCCACGGGGTTGAGGACATCAATGACAGGGACCTGGCAGAAGGTTAATTTGGAATCCTCTAGGCATCAAATATATTACTCCACATGAATGCTCGCCTTTGGTGGCCTCACCACCCGGTTCCTATTTTGGCTCCATAAAAAGATGCTTGTTAAGTAAAGATGAAAATAATAAAATTATTATCTATTTAATTTATTTTTTAATTTAAATATAAATAAAAATTTAAAAATTTAATTAATATTTATATTTATATTTATTAAAAAAAATATAAATATGGATAGATAACCATCCAATCCGTATCCGAATATTCGAATCTATATATAATTATATATAATTTTATATAATATTTATTAATTTTTTAAAAAAATATACAATCATATAAATATATTATTAATTTGATTTATTATTTATTTAATAATATATTTGATTCTGTAGTCATAAAATTTAACTATCTAAATTATATCCATATTTTTAGTATCCGAATTATATTCGTATCTGTTGGAGATAAACCCCGCTCCTGCCGAAGTCAAGTTCGATGCCCAGCCTGATGCGGCTAGTAGCCACGAAAGAGCTTCAGTGGATGGGTCTTGGCCGAACTCTTAGCGACCGAGCTTCTTCGAACTGCTTAGCGGCCGAACTCCTTCGGACTTCCAGCAGTCGGGCTTTAGTCGAACTCCTCAACCACTGAATTTCAGTCAGACTCCCGCAAGAGCCGAACTCTCTCCGCATCGTTCCAGCCAGACGCCTGTGGGACCCGAACTCCCTCCAAGCTTTCTCTTCGGTCGGATTTCTTCAGGAGCCGGACTTCTTCCAGACATCCCCTTCAGCCGACCGAACTCCTCTGCGGCCGAGCTCCTCCCGAGCTTCCCCTTCGACCAAACTCTCCTACAAGTCCAAACTCCTCTGGACGAACTATCACCATCAGTCTGCAATAGGCGACGAGATCGGACGACATGGCCACCACTACTGGCGATACCACTCTCTCTGTAACCAGCCCCATGCGGCCCATGACCTGTCAGTATGGCTATCACTATCCACCTGACGATGCCTTCCTCTCCATACCGAACTCCATGCGGCCCCAACAGCTCGCTACCAAACGGTATGGTCGCCACCATCAATTAAGCTCCGCCTATAAAGGATCCTCCAGATATACTAACTCGAATCTCTGATCTCTAAGCTCTCCTCTCCTTCTCTAAGCTCAGCGAAATTCATTTCCGAGCACTCCATTCCTGTTGGCCAGAACTGACTTGATCGTCGGAGGGTCCTACCGGAGCCACCCCCACCGACTCCGGACAGGACTTTATTTTGCAGATCTCCGGTGGCGACCTCATCGGCCTCCACTCCAGCAGATTCCGACGACGATCAGTTTCTGCGTCAATAGATTGGCGCTAGAAAGAGGGCAACCCCAAACCTCCGAGGTTCCCTTATTCTTAAAGGAGTGCTCGACGATGATTTCTCTCTCTCCAAAGATCTCTCTTCTTTCTCACTAGAGTTCTTTCCCGAAGAGAAAATGCCTCCAGGAGAGCTTCGACTCGGTGATCGGCGTCCTGCGTGCTAGGTCCATCTGCTCCCATTGCAGTCCCGACAGCCCAGGCTCCATTCGAAGCCACCGCAGATATAGAGCAGTTCAACTTGCTGGTCGGGTTCACGGCCCCGCTAAGATGATGCAGGCCGTGAGACAACCTCTAACGGAAACTTTGTCAGCAAACCCACCATGAGGATGCGAGGAATCGGCCTTAAGGAAGAGCATTTGGGCATACCAATCGCCCTTAGGAAGGAGAAATGGAGAGTAGAAGTTCTCCCACAGAAGATTTTATAAGGAGGGCGGAACGAACTTCGACGGAACCGAAGCCGAACTCCCCCTCGAAGCTCATCATCGGAATGAAGTTCGGCGCAAGCGAGGCCGAACTCCCTCTCGAGTATGACTCTAAGGAAGCTCCGACAAAAGGACATGAAGTTCTCCCACAAGTTTCACAAGGAAATGGAATGAAGTTCAGTGGAAGCGAGGCCGAGCTCCCCCTCGAAGCTCATCATCGGAATGAAGTTCGGCGAAAGCAAGGCCAAACTCTCCCTCAAAGCTTATCATCGAAATGAAGTTCGGCGCAAGCGAGGCCGAACTCTCTCTCGAGTATGACTCCAAGGAAGCCCCGACAAAGGGGCATGAAGTTCTCCCGCAGAAGGTTCCATAGGAAGTTCGGCCGCGCTCACGACCTCCCCAAAGCAAGCAAGGCCCGAACATTTCAAGCTCGCCACCGAGGAAGCCCCGATAGAAGGGTGCGAAGAAGTCCTCCTTTCGGAAGGTTCTACGACTACGCCCCCCTCAACGCTCCTCGAACTCAAATTCTCACCGAAGTTAAGAACCAGCTGCCAAAACGATAAGGGTTACGGTCTCCTCCAAACAAGCACGATCGAAGCAAGTACTGCATCTACCATCGCGACCACGGCTATGATGAAGGGAAATCATGATTTTTTGGTCCAGGTTCGTTCAGATCAAGAGATATATTTCAAAATTTTTTCTCTTTGATCTGTATCAGATCTGGAATGTTTCAGATCTGATTCTTATTATTTTAATAAATAAAATAAAATAAGAATAAATTAAATTAAATTTAATTTATCTGATTTGGGTAATCCTATTACCCTGTTGATGATCCTGTTTGCAGCAGAAGGTTCTGCATCTAGCCATGCAAGCGCCTGGCCTCTATCAGTATCCACTCAGGCTGGATCTGGAGATCTTCTTCTTTTCTATCACGTCTTCAAAAAATTAGATCTGGATCTGATCTGGAGGATTTTCAAAACTCCTTTTGAAGATCAGCAGTCGTCCTTTGCAGTAGTGCAGCCTTCTTGCTTTTGATCACCTTTCTTTGATCTGGATCGCACCAACCAAGCTCCAAAACTATTTTGGACGTGGAGGAGGAGAGGAGAAAAGGCCTTTGGGCGTATGGAAACTCTTATCTCAATCAATCTTTGAGTTGGGCGCAGGGTCTTATTTTATGAGTTAATAATGATTATTCATGTCTTAAATTTTAAACTCTTGAAAATATGAATTATCATTACCATTAACTCAAAGGATGTATCACAGACACTAAATACACATATGTGATAGAAAATAACCCATTTTATTGATATTAGTTAAAATTATAATTTTGCCTCTAGAAGTGTATTACAAATGTCAGCCAATTCTGGCTTCTAGGGCACATATATCTAACACATGATACCGAGGAATGCATCCAGCTCCGAGACGAAATTGAAGAGCTCATCAGAAAGAAATGGCTGAGTAAATTCCTCTGACGCCAGTCTGAAATAGAAGATCGGTCAAGGCCGCTGCCGTAACCAGAAACGACAAGGTTGGCCGCCTCACGGCATCATCAACGTTACCCCAGAAAAGAGCTTGGTACATCGACGATTCATCATCTCCCAGTGATAAAGCCAAGAGAAGCTTTCTCCAAATTGAGAAGGGCCAGCATGAGATAGAGGAGGTCGTCCGATCCGAGCCTCGCTGCCCAAGAAAATTCGAAGGAACAACGCCCCCACGACCCTGAAACGGAGATGTGCTGTCAGTAACTCCCCCTCGGTAAAATTCTCCCCCAATAAATAATATTGTTTCTGGATGCAAAAACTATGCGATGACAGGAAAGAAGCAGTCAATAATTGCCGTGTTAGGAACAGGAGGAGAACCTCGTCCTAACGCGAGCAACAACCTCGGCTAGAGATAAGATCTCTCTCGAGCGATCGTGGACAACCTTGGCTAGAGATAAGATCTCTCCCAGCGATCATTGACAACCTCGGCTAGAGATAAGATCTCTCCCGACGCGACCGAGTCAACCTCGACTAAAGATAAGAATCTCTTCCGAGCGAAGGCCTCATTCACAAAGACGAGATGGGGGAGAGGCCCTGACAGCGCCCTTATGTGCCCCCCACAGTCCGGTTAGGAACAGAAGGAGAATCTCGTCCTAACGCGAGCAACAACCTCGGCTAGAGATAAGATCTCTCTCGAGCAACTGAGTCAATCTCGGCTAGAGATAAGATCTCTCTCGAGCGACCGTAGACAACCTCGACTAGAGATAAGATCTCTCTCGAGCGAAGGCCTCGTTCACAAAGGACGAGATGGGGGGAGAGGCCCTGACGGTGGCCCTTATGTGCCCCCACAGTCCGTTAGGAATAGGAGGAGAACCTTGTCCTAACGCGAGCAACAACCTCGGCTAGAGATAAGATCTCTTTCAAGCGACCGATCAACCTTGGCTAGAGATAAGATCTCTTCCGAGTGACTGTTGACTCGCTAGAGATAAGATCTCTCCCGAGCGATCGACAACCTCGGCTAGAGATAAGATCTCTCCCGAGCAACCGTGGACAACCTCGTCCAGAGATAAGATCTCCCGAGCGATCGTGACAACCTCGGTCAGAGATAAGACGTCTCCCGAGCGACCGAGTCAACCTCGACTAGAGATAAGATCTCTCCCGATCGACCAAGCCAACCTCGGTGGGAGATAAGATCTTCCCCGAGCGTCCGGATCAAGCTCGGTTGTAGGAGATAAGATCTCCTCCGAGTGCCTGCATCAACCTCGGTCGAAGGAGATAAGATCTCCTCCGAGCGACCGTGTCAACCTTGGCTGGAGAGCTTCAACTTCGACCTCGGCTAGAGATAGGATCTCTCCCCAGCGACCGTGTCAACCTCGGCTGGAGAGCTTCAACTTCGACCTTGGCTAGAGATAGGATCTCTCCCGAGCGACCGTGTCAACCTCGACTGGAGAGCTTCAACTTCCACCTCGGCCAAAGATAAGATCTCTTCCGAGCGGCCGAGACAACCTCGGCCAGAGATAAGATCGGAGACAACCTCGTCCTAAGATCAGATCTCTTTCGAGCGCCCGTATTAACCTCGGCTGCTGGAGACAATATCGCCCCCGAGAAGCTCAATCTCCGACCTCGATCACAGCGAACGAGGCCTACCTCAACCTCGGTTGGAGATGAGATCTCCTCCGGATCTCAACTTCGATATCAACTTTGACTGGAGATAAAATCTTCCCTCCGAGCTTTGACCTGAACCAGCACCGAGCCCAGAAGAGGACTTCGGCAGTCGCCTTTTTTACACTCCCTTTCCTTGAGTTTCGAACTCGGAAGTGGAGGGGACTATTGTTTGGGATAAACCCCGCTCCTGCCAAAGTCAAGTTCGCTGCCCAGCCTGATGCGATCAGTAGCCACGGAAGAGCTTCAGTGGATGGATCTTGGCCGAACTCTTACAGCCGACCGAACTCTTAGCGGCCGAGCTTCTTCGAATTGCTTAGCGACCGAGCTCCTTCGGACTTCCAGCGGCCGGGCTTTAGTCGAACTCCTCAACCGTCGAGCTTCAGTCAGACCCCCGCAAGAGCCGAACTCTCTCCGCATCGTTCCAGCTAGGCGCCTGCGCGAGCCAAACTCCCTCCAAGCTTCCTCTTCGGCCGAATTTCTTCAGGAGCCGAACTTCTCCCAGACATCCCCTTCAGCCGGCCAAACTCCTCTGCGGCCGAGCTCCTTCCGAGCTTCCCCGTCAATCGAACTCCCCTACAAGTCCAAACTCTTCTGGACGAACTGTCGCCATCAGTCTGCAACAGATGATGAGACCGAACGACATGGCCACCACTACTGACGACACCACTCTCTTCGTAACCAGCCCCATACGGCCCATGACTTGCCAGTATGGCTGTTACTATCCATCTGATGACGTCTTCCTCTCCGTACCGAACTTTATGCGGTCCCAACGACTCGCTACCAGACGGTATGGCCGCCACCATCAATTAAGCTCCGCCTATAAAGGATCCTCCAGATATGCTAACTCGAATCTCTGATCTCTAAGCTCTCCTCTCCTTCTCTAAACTCAGCGGAACTCATTTTCGAGCACTCCATTTCTGTTGGCCAGAGCTGACTTGATCGTTGGAAGGTTTTGCTGGAGCCATCCCCCCACCGACTCCAAATGGGATTTTGTTTTGCAGGTCTCCGACGGCGATCTCATCGGCCTACACTCCAGCGGATTCCGACGACGATCAGTTTCTATGTCAACAGTATCCATTTAAAATAAATATGGATATAAATTTTTACATCCAAATAATATCCATATCCGTATTTATATTCATCGGGTAAAATAAATATGAATATGAATATGCTGATATTCGATCCGTATCCAATCTGATTTTAATTCTATTATTGAGATGGATTTAGCAAGCCTAGAGTTATCAAAGAAGGGATTGAGGGGGAAGAGGCAGCAGGATTATGTAGCCAGTTCTAAGCTAGGTGCAATCTAAAAATATTTTATTTTAATTTGATTGAATTAATGGGAATATGCTTGCATCTATGACTTGTTTCAAACGAGCATCGGATAGGGATCGTGGAGTATCCCGATCTAAACTTAAACTATTCTCGAACTAATACATGTATATTTCATAATTTTTTTTTAATTCAAAGAACTTAATTTAGTTTTAATAAATTATTATTTGCTCAAAATTATTTTAGCCATTGATTTGTATAATACTTATTAAAATTTATACCAAATGGATTGTTAATAATTTTTGCATTGTGTAATTGTCATTTCTTTGCATAACTTTTTTTTTCTTTTCTTTTTTTTTCCACTTTTCACCTAGAGTAGATTTCGCAAAGTCTGATCAGATTTATCGTGATAATGAAATCGAAATGTATTTTAAATGTAATTTAGTAGCCATTTCGTGCATGCTTCCTATTGCTCCTTTAGGGTAATTCTTTATTAGATCTGACCCTAACAAAATCCAATGAATCCCTCCACACAGATAAAAATCAATCTGAATAGAAATAAATTAGCTTTTCATTCACTTTTTGATTATATCTAAATGGAAATGCCAATCTCCGATCTGAAGCCCACTTGCATACTGCTCCTAATCTCAACTTTTTATTTCAAAAGTATGGACTGTTCAAGAAAGTTAGGAGTTACCAAGCAAAGTTGCATTCGCGATGATACGTCTATCAGGTATCCCAAACCCAACCAGCTTTTTACTCCCTGTTTCAAAGTGAACACTAACCATTGGATTTTTTTTTAATGTCATGGTAATGTTTTTCATAAAATTTACCAAATTATTGAAAAAATTATGATCCATTCATATTCGATATTGTTGGTGCAGAATCTGGTTGACGCTGGATCGAGTTGGAGTTAGAAAAGAAGAGGTCACCGCTGGTAACCTACAAAATAAAGTTTCATCCGGAGTCGAGAGTGGTGGCTTCGGTAGGACCCTCCGACAATCAAGTCAGCTCTTCTGGCTAATAGAAATGGAGTATTCAGAAAATTAAGGAGCAAAATTTTAAGTAGAAGATGAGAGTTTAAGGAAGTAAGCGTATCTAGAGGGTCTCTTATATAGGCAGAGCCTGTAACAAATTGATGATGACAGCTATAACCGCCTATTAGTGAACCGCTCAGGATCATATAGGATTTGTTACGGAGGATGAGTGGCCGTTTGTCACGACGTGCTGGTCTATTGAATTTTAATAGTTGAAGTTCGGATAGATCGACCAGGGGCGGTGAAGGACCTCTAGTTATGGTAGCTCCTGAGCGATTCAGATGTCCCTCAAGATCGATCGTGCCCTGACTGATATTCGCTGTATCGAGTTTAGATACTGAGGTCCTTCTGGTGTCAGAGAGAAATTCCCGAAGGTGACACAGAGGAGAAGTTCGGAAGGAGTTCAACTAGCAGAGAAGTCTATCCGGAGGAGAAGTCCAGAAGAAGTTCGACTGGCGGAGAAGTTTGTCTGAAGTGAAAAAGTTCGTCTGAAGAAAAAGTCTAAAAGGAGTTTGACTGACGGAGAAGTTTGTCTAAAAAAGAAGTTTGAAAGGAGTTCGACTGGCAAAGAAGTCCGTCTGAAAAAAAAGTCCAGAACGAGTTCGATTGGTAGAGAAGTCCGTCTGAAGGAGAAGTCCAGAAGGAGTTCGACTGGTGGAGGAGTCCATCTGAAGGACAAGTAGCCATTTTTTGGGGGATAGTTAAAGCTGCGATTGGAGTTCTTCGACGATTATAAATATCTTTCGACCAAGCTTCAGATCAAACTTCGATGGAAACGAAATTTATCCCCAATAATAATCTTCCTACTTCTGAGTTTGAAATTCGAAGAAAGGGAGTAAAAAAGCGACTGTCGAAGTTCGGTCCCGGGCTTCATGCCTGCTAGGCAAAAAATTTTGGTGATTTTCATGCTAGCACCGAAACTTTTTTAATTGTGACGTGATTTTGAAGAGACGGCCTTTCAAAACTCCTACCGAAATGCTGTCCGGGTATAGCGCAATAAAGGCTTTGTCTGACGTCACCCTCCTACCATGATAAATGGAACATGCATCGCACGAATATCGATCGAAGGAGATCTACATTCATAATTATCTTGGGCTTCTCCTGACTATTTAAGTCCTCCTTTCTTCTCTGGAACTCATTTTGCCTAAGCCTTCTTCTCCCTTTGGTTCTCTCTTTCCTCCCGTCGGAGAGTTCTGATTTTTTTCTCGACTCTTCCTAGTTCCAGGCGCTCCTCTGCTTGATTTTCATCGCGCTCATCATCTCCTTGCCTTTCCTAATCGATTTAGGTCAGCTCCACAACCTTTCTTTTTGATTACTCTTGCATCTTTTATTTCTCGTTCTTCTGATTTCTTCGTAGGAATTTCCGCACTTTATTTTTTTATTTTTTGGAGGTTTTTCTTAAGTTAATTTCAATCTAGATGTCCTCTAGAACTTTTTAATTCGTTGGTTCTTGGGGTTCGTCTGGTCCGACCTTCTTAGACCCCATCCCCTTAGCAGAGGTCGAGCCTAGGAGTATGTCTCATCAACCCTTTGTACCAAATACTATTCCTTATGTCCTGACCCCAAACGATCTATCTTTAATTAGGATTCAGTACGGAATCCCTCAAGAGTATGACCTCGAACTTTCACGATCAGGTGATCGAGCTAGTTACCCTTTGGCCGATCAGTTTTGCCTGTACTTGAAATTTTTGCGGGTCGGGCTTCGACTTCCACTCCCCTCTTTCGTAGTCGCACTTTTTTACTTTCTGAATATCTTTCTTGCCTCTATAGTACTGAATTCCTTCAGGTTCATAATCAGATTTCTTTTTCTTTGCCATCTAGCCGAGGTTCGTCCGACCATCTCGCTCTTTAGAAATTTTTATACTTTCAAGCACCATCCTTTCATCAAGGACTAGTGGTACTTTCCTTCTAGTTCAAAAAGAAGGGGCTCTTGAAAGATGCTCCTTCTTTCATTCATAACTGAAAGAAAAAATACTTCTTCATGCACTGTCCGATCTTAATGCTAGATCTTCCTTCCTGGGGCTTCCTTAGAAAATCAGTTCACCGAGCTCCTAGTCTAGACAGAGCTAACCTCGAATATTCTAATAAGCTTAAGGCACATCGAGCTCCTCTTCTTTCTGATCTTTTAAAAGAGTAGACCTTGTTCAATCTAGGCTTAAGCCCTCTCGACCTCGTCGGTATGCTTTTTTCTTTTGGGACCCTCATGAGATTTTAGATGCATTTTGGTTGTTTGAAACTTTTTTCTTATTGCAGAGATGGATAACGAAGCCATGGAGATGCTTACTAAGAGCCTTTACGCCCAGAGGAAGAGGAAAGGGAAGGCCCCGAGCGAAAGTTCAAAAAGGGCGAAGGTCGGTGCTTCGAGCTCTGTAGCTTCTGCCGCCATCGATGTCACCCCTGAGGTCACCGAAGTTGTCCTGACTGCCAATGTCGATGCTACCAAAGGAGGCTCCTTTCCTTCCAAATCCTCGAGTCCTCCTGCCAGGGATCAGGCTTCCGAACCTCCTACCAAGATAGAGGAAGAAAAGAAGAGGAAGAAGAAAAAGTCGGTTGTCATGAAGATTGCCCGCAAGGCTCATCTAGGTGAGCCAAGCGACAGCGGCGATGATGGTCTGGGAAAAGACCCCTTCGATAACCCAGGTGTAATCCAGAATTTGATTGACAAGTTCGCCCTTCCCGAGGTGGTGGATCGCATGGCTAACCTTGACCAAACAGAGCTCATCTGGAATTTCTTTGGGACCATCCTTAAGGTAACCATCTTATCGAGTTTTCTTTCTTATTTTTCTTTTCTCTATCCAGACATCATTTGTTTATGGCAGTCGGGTCACCAAGTACTCACCCACCTTAAAAGGAGGCACCGTCAGGAGGTGGAAGCACTGAAGGTCCAGGAGGATCTTCAAGCTAAGATCAATCATCTTCAAAAAAAGGTCATCGAGGCTAAGCACTTCATGGAGGAGAAGGTGGCAGAAGTCGGGAGCCTACAGGGTATGCTTCGAAAAGAGGAGTTCGTCTCAATCAGACTCAAGGCTGCACTGGCTCTGGAGGAGGAAGGAAGTTGAGGGTAAAGCCGCTGAACTAAAGGCTCGAGAGGCGAAGTCAGTCTTGGAGGCAGTGGCTCGTGCCATGGAGGAATTCAAAGCCTCCTCTGAAATGAGGAAGCTGAATATCGTGTTCGGCTAGCAGGCGTTTATCAAGAGCTTCGAACTCTGCAAAGATAGAGTGGCCTGAAAATTCTCCTAACTTGATCTGAGCTTTTTAGAGGAGGAGGATCCCAGTGAAGAGGCAGGGCCATCCAACACCGCGACCAACCTTTCTTATGCCGAGCCCGTCCCTGGTTCATCCGAGCCCACCATGGAGGTGTCCGAGCCTGCCCAAGAATCAGAAGCAATTGAGAACGCCCCGACTTCGTCTATCGTCGTACCTCCCAAGATTGAGAACCTCGAGTAGTTGTGCTTTTCCTTTTTCTCTTTTTATTTTACTCTATATTTGAAAAACTTTTGGTTAAATGAAAGCAAACTTCCTTTTGTCAATATCTTTGAGTGTTTTTTGTACATTGGATGCAGTCCCCGATCGATGCCGATCCACTGCCTCAGGGAGTTTCTTTAAAATCAATGATTAAAAATTTGAAAAAAGAGATTCCTCATTTGAAAAAGAAGCTAAAGAAGATCGAGGATGAGCTTTAGAGGTCCCGAAAGAATGCTTCGGAGGCGACGATTGAAGTCACCCACCTCCAAAAATTGCATAGGAAGGACTCTACAAGTTTCAGCATTCGGAAGGGCAACTTTGAGAGAGAATTAGTTGAGCTCAAGAAAAGCGCCAGTGATAAGTCTTGGGCGCTGATGGCGAAGATCAGTTTCCTTAAGGTTGAGCTCAAAGTGGCAAAGGAGAAAATCTAATTGCTGAAAGAGAGTTCGCCATGATCTACCGACAAAGCCCGACATGAATGAAATTGATCCCACAGATTCTCTGCACTCTAGAAGCAACTGCACGATGCCGAGCTTGCCTATCATTCTTACTGAATGTGTTGGAGTGGGAGGATATCATAATTGGAGCAGAAGCTTCACGCTGCTAACAGCGAAGTAGTTCGGCTCCAAAAGCGACCGGATGACGGCTATCAAGCCGATATAAATAAGAAGTTGGAGGAGATCATCTCTTTGAAAAGGATCATTGACGAGCTTTTGGAGTCGATCGGGATAGAGAAGGTCAAAGTCCAATGGCTGAAGCTTCAGCTGACCTACGAGTAGCAAACTATTAAGGATGCAAAGGCTGAGTCGAAGGTTCTGAGGAAGCAGCAGTGGGAGCTTGAAGACAAATTCCAATAGGCCGATAGGATGTTTGTTGATAGCCTGTTGAAAAGAAAGAAGCTCAAAGAGAAGATCTTTAGGCTGAAACAGGCTCTGGTGATGGTTGGGGCCGATAGCACAAAGTTAGAGGAATCTGATCCATCTTAAGACTTTGACCTCTTTTCTCCTTTTTTTTTTTATGTAATCGATGTTGTGGACCTTTGCTCTTACCTTCATTTTGTAACGAACTTTTACTTTTCAATAAAATGGTACCTTCTTTCATCGTCTTTTGTTTTGTGCTAATCCAATGCTTGTTGATGGCTTTGCTTTCTTTACTCTGTCTTCTATTGAGATGGTTGCTATGGATACTAAACTAGAGATCTTTTCACAATCTAGAATGAGGTAATCTTCTTTTTTATTTATACCACAGTCATAGAGGTGATACGTATAAGGGTCACTGATAGGGCTTCTCCTTTCTTTCCATTTTAGATCAATGGGATCTTCGTTTTGCTCATGTTAGGATGAGGTTCTCCTCCTATTCCTAACAGGACTATAGGAGCATGTAAAGACTATTGAAAGGATCTCTTTCCTCATCTTGTCTTAGATTAACGAGATCTTCGCTTTGCTCATGTTAAGACAATGTTCTCCTTCTATTTCTAACAAGACTGTAAGGGCACGTAAGGGCCGTTGAAAGAGCCTCTCCTCTCATCTCGTCTTAGATTAACGAGGTCTTTATTTTGCTCATGTTAGGATGAGATTCTCCTCCTATTCCTAACAGAACTATAGTAAAATGTAAGGGCCGTTGAAAGAGCCTCTTTCCTCATCTTATCTTAGATTAACAAGGTCTTCGCTTTGCTCGTGTTAGGACGAGGTTCTTCTCCTATTCCTAATAGGACTATAGGGGCACGTAAGGGCTGTTGAAAGAACCACTTTTTTCATCTCATCTTAGATTAACGAGGTCTTCGCTTTGCTCATGTTAGGACGAGGTTATCCTCATGTTCCTAATAGAATTGTAGGGGCACGTAAGGACCGTTGGAAAGGCCTATCCCCCCTCTCAGCTTAAATAATTGGGGGTCTTCTTTATTTAAAAATGAAGTTCGGTTGAGTTGTTTCCTATCATTATATAATTTTGCACCAAAAGACAGAGACATTGAAACAAGAAAATTTTATTAAGGTAAGGTTACTGGTAATACATTCGCAAGTTCTCTGAATTTCAGGATCGTGGGAGTGTTGTCCCTCCGAGCTTCTTCAAGTAATAAGTTTCGGACTGGACGATCTTCTTGACTTCATACGAGTCTTACCAATTCGGAGTAAGCTTTTCTTAGTTCTGAGGTTGTGAAATAGTCCCTCGCCGAAATATCAAGTCTCTCACTTTGAATACTTTGCCTCTGACTCTTAAGTTATAGTAGCAAACTACTTTTTGCCTGTAAGTCACCATCCGAACTCGAGCTTCTTTTCTTTTTTCTTCCAATAAGTCGAGGTTAGCCCTAAGATCTAATGAGTTCTGCTGCTCATTAAATGCCATAACTCATGCTAACAAAAGTTTCAGCTCTATTAGGATGACAGCTTCCATTCTGAATGCCAAGACGAATGGAGTCTCCCCAGTTGGCAATCTTTGGATAGTTCGGTATGCCTAGAGTATATGATAGAGTTCATCTATCCAAGTTTTTTTTGTCTTCTCAAGTCTTGCTTTGATTTCTTATAGTAAAATTCTATTGGTTATCTCGATCTCATCGTTTGCCTGTGGATGAGCTACTGATGTAAAATTATGAGAGACATTCAAGTCTTCACAAAATTCGGTGAATTTTACTCCAGCAAACTATCATCCATTATCTATTATGAGGATCCGAGGTAAGCCGAACCTACAAACAGTGGACTTCCAGATGAAGTCTCATACTTTAGCTTTAGTAATCTTTGCCAAGGGTTCAGCTTTGATCCACTTTGTAAAGTAATTAATTACCTTTAGGAGAAATTTTCACTATCCAGATGCCATGAAAAAGGGACCGAGTATATCCATTTCCCACTGTGCAAATGGCCATGGGGCGCTCAGAGGGATAAGCTCAGATGCCGATTGTCTTTGAATGTTTACATTTCTTTGACATCGATCACACTTTCTGACATACTCTATGGAATCATGGTACATCATCGATCAATAGTAATCCTACCGAAGTAGTTTGTGAGATAAGTATCGAGCTCCCAAATGACTCTCATAGATTCTTTCGTGCATTTTTCATAATATAAAGTCGGCTTTAGAAGGTCGGAGATATTTTAAGAGTGGTAGTGAATATGATCTTTTGTATAACTTGCCTTCGTAGAGAACATACCGAAAGATTTGATTTCTTAATTTTTAAGCTTTTTTTGGGTTATGAGGTAGAACTTCATCTTTGAGGTAAGTAACTAGTGGATCAATCCAGCTCAGCTCATGCTCAACCTGCATCACAGACTATGGTTCTTTCGAACTCAAGCATTTCAGAACTTCGAAGAAGACTTTCTTAGGCAATTCGACTGGAGCCAGTATGGTCAATTTAGAGAGAAGATCGATTTTGATATTTTTTTCATCTCAAAATCTATCGAATGCTGAAACTTTTAAAGGTCAGAATCAAATTCTTCACTTTTTCGAGATACTTTATCATATTTTTCTTCTGAACTTCATAACTGCCACTAACTTATCCGACTATCAGTTGGAAATTACTATATATTTGGAGCCGATCTGATTTTAATTTCTTGGCTATCCTTAATCCAGCTATCAGAGCTTCATATTTGGCCCCGTTGTTTGTTGCAAAAAATTTGAAGCGCAGTGCATATTCAGCAATGACTCCCTCTGGGTTCATCAGGATTAATCCGCGCTTGCTTTCGAAGCATTGGATGAGCTATCCACATACAGGGCCTAGAAGCCTTCAAGGAGGTCGACTTTTTCTTTAAAAGCTGTTGTAATTAGGATGCAACTTCATTCTTTAGTCACTCATTGGATAGTGCTTCACTACGAATCGCAGTATTGGCTTGATTGATGCGAGGTGAAGGAAAATCCTGATTTTTCGGTCCAGGTTCGTTCAGATCTGGTCAGATCAAGAGATATATTTCAAAAAAATATTTCTTTGATCTATATCAGATTTGAAATATTTTAGATCTGATTCTTATTATTTTAATAAATAAAATAAGGATAAATCAAATCAAATTTAATTTACCTGATTTGGGTAATCCTATTACCCTGTTGATGATCCTGTTTGCAGCGGAAGGTTCTGGATCTAGCCACGCAAGCGCCTGGCCTCTACCGGTATCCACTCAGGGTTGGATCTGGAGATCCTCTTCTTCTCTATCACATCCTCCAAAAATTAGATCTGGATCTGATCTGGAGGATCTTCAAAACTCTTTTTGAAGATCAGCAGTCGTCCTTTGCAGCAGCGCAGCCTTCTTGCTTTTGATCGCCTTTCTCTTGATCTGAATCGCACCAACCAAGGTCCAAAACTCCTTTTGGACGTGGAGAGCAAGAGGGAGAAGGAGTTTGGCATGGAGAAGGAGGGGAGAGGCAGCCTTGGGGCGTGGGGAATTGTGAAATTCAATCATCTCATTAATTTGAGTTGGGCGCAGGGTCTTATTTATAGACTAAGCTGTGATCCAACTCCTCTTCTTCCCAACCAATCACAACCCTTTGTGAAATCAGATCTAAATCTGATTGGTGGGAATAGAGTCCCCTGGATTCCTCCTTAGAGGGTGCCTAAGACCAGTCAAAGTTGGTTCTTAGAGAACTCTAATTGGAATCCAAAAAGGAGATGGAGTCCTTGTCCAACAAGGACTCCTAGGCGCCTCCAACTTGGGCACACGCCACCCTAGGGTGGCGTGCGCCCTTCTCCTTGCCAGGTTCTGGCAGGGGGACAGGCCCCCACCAGCTCTCCAATAGGTGCATGACATGTGGTCAAAAGTCAAAGTGTCAATGGTCAACGTTTGACCAGTCAAAGGTAGACTTTTGACCAAAGTCAAAGAACAAGAAATGGCAGGTGACCAAAAATGGCAGGTAATGTCTTACAAAAATAAGACAACCTTTTCTGACTTGGACAACCTCCAGTCAGACCATATGAAGGCCTCTGATTGAGCACAAACTCCTTTGGCTCAGTCAGGACAACTTATTTATGATAGTAAAAGAAGAACGTTAGGTTCAATCGAGTGCTAGCACGATTTTCCTTGAACCTAATTGAATCTCATTCAGATCAATTGAACTAGATCAGTTCAATTGATGATCACCAGATTCAAACCCTTGTTTGTGTGACCCAGTTAGGTTCAGTTCTGTATGGTAATGGGATATGTCATGATCTCTATCATCGACATCATCGAAACTCCTTTCGATGGATCAGAACTCTTCTGATTCGAACAGCTAGAATGATCGATCATCTAAATCATTCTAATTGCTCCCAAAATCCACCAGTGACACCTAGCAGTATATGGTGGCAACCCATCAGAGCTGAATGCGAACCTCTTGGTGCAGCTACCTGTGTGATTAAGTTCTTCTATCTTGAGCCCCGATCAGATTAGGGTTAAGGTGAACTCGTCAAACCCTAGTCTCTGTCATATGATGTAATCATTCGATTCGAGTCCAATGTGAAAATCTAAATAGAAACTCTTTCTATTATTTCACTCTGCCATGGCCATGGACTTCTGGACTTGATTCTCATGATCATCATAGGGCTGCTCCTCTACCACCGAGGTAGATAGATTCCATCTTGATGCAATCCAGTTCCTACAATGAACATGCTATAGCCAACATACACCTCAGGGTTCCATATGGCTAGGAGACCGAGTAATGGTGTAGTCAAACTATAACACCCTCAAGGTGAACTGCCGATGCACCTCAGGTCAAAGAACCAGACACACTACTGCAGCATCGAGTCAGTCATTGACGAGAAGGTAGACTCCCTAATGACTACTCGAGGTGGTCACGCTCAGTGCCCTCGTTCTCTAACGAGTACCTGTACTCTCGCTCCGGTGTCTCCACACCGTAGACTCAAGACTCATCTACTAAAGAGAAGCGATTGTACACCAACCTTCCGGATCAATCACCATCCTCGTGATGATCCTATGGTCGGGAGCATTTTATGAGTTAATAATGATTATTCATGTCTTAAATTTTCAACTCTTGAAAATATGAATTATCATTACCATTAACTCAAAGGATGTATCACAGACACTAAATACACATATGTGATAGAAAATAACCCATTTTATTGATTATAGTCAAAATTATAATTTTGCCCCTAGAAGTGTATTACAAGTGTCAGCCAATTCTGGCTTCTAGGGCACATATATCTAACAATCTCCCACTTGTCCTAAAGCCAATTGGCTACAAGTCTAAGTCCCATCTTCTCAAGGTGGGCTTCGATCTTCTGCTGGCCCAACGGCTTTGTAAGTGGGTCTGCCACATTATCTGTGGAGTTGACTCTCTTGACCTCGACGTAACCCTTCTCGAGGTAATCGCGGATGAGGTGGTATCAATGTTTGCTTGGAATCTTCCAGCATGACAGCAGCCACCATTGCACACAAAACAGACTCCCAGATGTCGACTTTCGATCATCTATATCGGACATGAAATCCGAGTCTGTGTATCCCTGGACTTGGAGTTCTCCATTACCAAAGACCAACATCATATCCTTAGTTCTTCTCAAGTACTTAAGGATACATTTCACAGAAGTCCAGTGTTCTTCACCTGGATTTGACTGATATCTGCTTGTGACACTCACAGCATGGGCTATATCAGGTCGTGTACATAGCATGGCATACATGAGGCTCCCTATTGCAGAAGCATAAGGGATCTTGCTCATGCGTTCTATTTCCTCAGGTGTGCTAGGGCACATCTTCTTGGAAAGATGAATACCATGTCTGAAGGGTATTAATCCCCTCTTAGAGTTTTCCATACTAAACCATTTTAGTACTTCTTCTATGTACATCTTCTGTGAAAATCCTAGCATCCTATTCGGTCTATCCTTATAGACCTTAATTCCTAGAATAAAGGATGCTTCACCTAGGTCTTTCATGGAGAATTCCTTGGACAACCACAATTTGACTGTTGTCAACATGGGAATATCATTCCCAATAAGGAGGATGTCATCCACGTACAATACGAGGAAGACAACAGCGCTCCCACTGACCTTTTTGAAAACACACGGTTCCTCTTCATTTTTGATGAAACCAAACTTTTTGATCACATCATTGAAACGAGTGTTCCAGCTCCGAGATGCTTGCTTAAGTCCATATATGGACCTTTGCAGCTTGCAAACCTTGTGATCAGTATCACTGGATGTGAAACCTAGCGGCTGTTCCATATAGATATCTTCCTCAAGATATCCATTTAAGAATGCCGTTTTCACGTCCATTTGCCATATTTCATAATCGAAATAGGCTGCAACGGCAAGCAATGTGCGGATGGATTTTAGCATAGCCACTGGGGAAAAGGTATCCTGATAGTCAATGCCTTCGCGTTGACTATAACCTTTTGCCACTAGTCTAGCCTTGAATGTCTCCACATTCCCATCTGCACCAATCTTTCTCTTGAAGATCCATTTACACCCAATAGGTACTATACCTTCTGGTGGATCTACCAAGGTCCAGACTTGGTTTGAGTGCATCGAGTCAATTTCTGACTGCATTGCCTCTAGCCATTTCTCGGAGTCGATATCTGATATCGCCTCGTTGTAGTTTTGGGATCATCACCATGAGCACCATTACCTACGAGGAACATTTTCCTCTACTTCCTCTGAAATAATACCTAAGTATCTTTCAGGGGGATGGAAAACTCTTTCCGATCTACGAGGTGGAGGAGGTAGTGTTCTTATTGGCTCAACCTGATTTGGTTCCAATTGGTCCTTAGCTCGTTGTACTTGTGAGACTTTCTCATCAAGCTTAATCTGCTTTCCAATGCCGCTATCTTGAATAAACTATTTTTCAAGAAAGATGGCATGTCGACTCACAATCACATTGTGGTCTTCTGGAATGTAGAAATAGTATCCTAATGACTCTTTAGGATATCCTATGAATCGAGCTCTAAAGGACCTAAACTCTAACTTGTCCGCTTGTTGTCTTTTGACATGAGCTGGACAACCCCAAATTCTGAGATGACTCAGACTTGGTTTCTTACTATGCCATATCTCATACGGTGTGATAGGAACGGTTTTAGAGGGAACCCTATTCAGTAGATAGATTGAAGTTAACAATGAATGTCCCCAAAGAAATCA
>QRFJ01000022.1:1253843-1340129 GCA_006176705.1 Cocos nucifera | reverse complement strand
AATCAGAGAGGTCTGTGAAGCTCATCATGGATCAAACCATATCCAATAGGATCCAATTTCTCCGTTCTGAAACTCCGTTGAGTTGAGGTGTTCCTGATAGAGTCCATTGAGAGACTATGCCATTTTTTTTGAGATAGTCTAAGAATTCCTAGCTAAGATATTCACCTCCTCGATCTGATCGAAGAACCTTAATGGATTTTTCAGTTTGTTTTTCTACTTCATGTTTGAATTCTTTGAACTTTTTAAAAGTTTTGGACTTGTGTCTCATAAGATACACATTCCCATACCTAGACAGATCATCGGTAAAGATAATGAAGTAGACAAAATTACCTCTAGCCGGCACATCAAATGGGCCGCACACATCAGTATGTACTAGGGCAAGGAGATCTGTGGCCCTCTCCCCATGTCCAACAAAAGGGAGTTTGGTCATTTTGCCTTAAAGGTAGGATTCGCAAGTTGGATATGACTCAAAAGTCAATGGACTCAATAGCCCATTTTTTTCTAATTTGTTGATCCTATCTTCTGCTATATGACCTAATCTCAGGTGCCATAGATATCTATCGTTTGGACTATCCCTAGATCGTTTGGCATTCACGTTTTGCTCGATAGTTAGAACAGGTATATCAATATGTAGCTGATAAAGATCATTAATAAGAAAACCATTTGCAATTTTATTTCTTTCATAAAGAATGTTACAATGGTTCTTAAAGAAGGTAATCACATAACCTTCTTATGCTAAGCATGAAATAGAAATCAAATTCCTGCTAGCTGTAGGCTCATAATAACAGTCTTTCAAAACTAAGTCTAAATCAGATGGTAATCGAAGAGGATATGTTTTCACGGCTACTGCAGCAACTCTTGCTCCATTACCGACGCATAGGATCATGTCTCCATTCCTCAGCCTCCTGCTATCCTCAAGACTCTGCATGAAAGTGCACAGATGAGCACTAGAACCAGAGTCAAGCACCCAACTGGATGCAGAAGAAACCGTAAGGTTAGACTCAATAATGAGCATACCTTCAGAAGGACCTTCCTTCTTGATCTTCAGGGTGGCTAGGTAAGTAAGGCAGTTCCGCTTTCAATGGTCGTCGCTGTTGCAATGGAAACACTTTTCTTTAATAGCGGCTTTCATCTTCGGCTCTGCCTTCTTCTTCTTTGCTTCTTCCATCATCTGCTTTTTCGCAGACTTCTTTTTCTTTCCATAAGACTTTCTTTTGGAAGAAGTCCGTTCCATAGCAAGAACTGAGCCTTTAGAATCATTCATAGAAAGCTCAGCGGTAACCAGCATATTCATTAATTCGGCCAAGGAATTTTGAAATTTATTTATGTGGTAATTCATGATGAATTATCCATATGCATCAGTCAAGGATTACAGAATAATATCGTTCTGCAGGTCCAAGTCTAACTTCACACCGAGCTTCTCAAGCTCTTCCATATCCTTGATCATTGTCAGACAGTGATCTTGGACTGACTGTCCATCATGCATCTTAGCCTTAAAAAGTCATTTCGTGACTTGATACTTGGCTGCGCAACTCTGATCACCAAACATCTCCTACAGGTGAGCCAACATTTGGCGAGCAGTCCCGATATCTTCATGTTGGCGCTGGAGCTCATCAGACATCGAGTCCAACATGTAATATCTGGCCTTATTATCTTCGTCTATCCATTTCTCCAGAGATGCTCTCTGTTCAATAGATGGACGGGCTGGTAAGATGGGAGGGTCCTGATCCAGTACATGGGTTAACTTCTCGGAATCCAAAACTATTTTATAGTTCCTGAGCCAATCTTTATAATTGGATCCGGTCAGTCTATGTGTGTCCAGGATACGTGCCAATGGATTGGAGGCAGACATTTTCCTGTAGAGAGTCAAAGATTTTAGTTAGATACTGTAATTATGACTTGATCAATTTATTTAGGGATTTTATTTTTAAATAAATTAGCTTCCACTATTTTCTCGGATCCCTCACTCTCTCTGTAGAGATGCGAAAATCTTCACGATTAATGATTTCTAGTGGGTGGTGCGGTCTCACCAACTGACTCATCACCTCACCTAACAGTTATTGGTGATGGGTTAGCCAATGAGTGAACAACTCTTGTTCAATGATTCTCTAATCATGGTGCACCCAAACTTGATCTCTAATTCATGAATCTCACCGTATCTGAAATATTGATCCACTCCTTAGTTAAGTCAGACCCACCATTTGCATAGACTGGGTTCCTAATTGAGTCTCTCACCATATCCAAAATATTGAGCCCAACTCATCCTCCAGTCCATAGCATCCGATGCACCTCAGGTCAAAGAACCAGACACACTACTGCAGCATCAAGTCAGTCATTGACAAAAAGATATACTTCCTAATGACTACTCGAGGTGGTCACGCTCAGTGCCCTCGTTCTCTAACGAGTACCTATACTCTCGCTCCGGTGTCTCCACACCGTAGACTCAAAACTCATCTACTAAAGAGAAACGATTGTACACCAACCTTCCGAATCAATCACCATCCTCGTGATGATCCTATAGTCAGGAGCAATTTATAAGTTAATAATGATTATTCATGTCTTAAATTTTCAACTCTTGAAAATATGAATTATCATTATCATTAACTCAAAGGATGTATCACAGACACTAAATACACATATATGATAGAAAATAACCCATTTTATTCATATTAGTCAAAATTATAATTTTGCCCCTAGAAGTGTATTACAAGTGTCAGCCAATTCTGGCTTCTAAGGCACATATATCTAACAGACGTCTGGTGCGCCATGGAGCAGCATCATAGTCCGAAAGGTCTTCAGATGGTCAATTGGATCAACAGTCCCATCGTAGCTCTCGAATTAGGAGAGCTTGAAGTTCGACGAGATCGACTCCTACATGATTCTTTGGGAGAAAGGAGGATCAATGCAGATGTTGTCGTGGTTAGCTGGGGCAGCATGGCAGAGCTCTTCAATGTGTCAATCCATTTTTTGATGTTTTCGATCGAGGGCTTCGTCTTAATCATGGATCTCGAAAGATTTTCGACTGTAGATAGAAAAGATTTCTTCCAAAGAAGAATCATGATCCGAGCTGGAATCTTCTACCTTCCATTTCTCCTTCACAGGAGTATCGGGCCTACTGACCCAAGTATGCCTCTTTGGGACTGGTTCTTGACATCCCGATGGAGAATTTTTCTGTTAGACTGTCGTCGAAGATTGCTGCATGGCCTGCACCATTTCGGTGAGGCCCCGGACCTACTGTACTAGTAAGTTGAACTGCTCTAGATCCACCATTATCGTTAGTGGAGGAGGTTGCGATACCGGTGATGATATTGAAGCAGGTGGATTTGGCTCAGGTTAATGGCAGAGGCAGTAGATCTCCGAGTAGTCGTCTTCTTTGAAGGTATTTTTGAAATCGAGGAGGAGAATGGAGATGAACCTTGAAGAAGAAAATACACATAATCAATTGAGCACTCCTTTTAGAACAAGGGCTCAGGGACCCTTCCTCTAGCGTCAATCCTATTGGTACGAAATTTGGTTAACACCAGATCGAGCTAGAGTTGGAAAAGAAGAGGTCACCGTCGATGACCTGCAAAATAAAATCCTATCCAGAGTCGGGAATGGTGGCTCCGACAAGACCCTCCGACGATCAAATCAGCTCTTCTGGCCAACAGAAATGGAGTACTCAGAAAATTGAGAAGCAGAGTTTTGAGTAGAAGATGAGAACTTAAGGAAGAAAGCATATCTGGAGGGTCTCTTATATAGACGGAGCATGTAACAAACTGATGGTGACAGCAGTAACCGCGTGGTAGTGAATCACTCAGGGCCACGTGGAATTTATTATGGAGGATGAGTGGCCATTTATCGCGACATGCCGGTCTGTTAAATTTTAATAGTTGAAGTTCGGATAGATCAACCAGGGGCTGTGAAGGACCTCTAGTTACGGTAGCTCTCGAGCGGTTCGGATGTCCCTCAAGATCGATCATGGCCTGACTGATATTCGTTGTATCGAGTTTAGATGCTGAGGTCCTTCTGGTGTTAGAGAGAAATTTTCAGGGGTGACGCAGAGGAGAAGTTCGGGAGGAGTTCGACTGATAGAGAAGTTCGTCTGAAAAAAAATTCGAAAAAAGTTCGACAGGCGGAGAAATCTGTCTGAAGGAAAAGTTTGGAAGGAATTTGACTGGTAGAGAAATCCATCTAAAAGAGAAGCGGCTGTTTTTTGGGGATAGTTAAAGCCGCGATTGAAGTTCTTCGGCGATTATAAATATCTTTCAGTCGAGCTCCATATTGAACTTTGGTGGAAGCAGAATTTATCCCCAATAGATATAATCAATAAATTTGTGAATGATTTGTTGGTTTATAAATGCATGACGAACATATCATAAGATTTACCATACTCACGAACAAATGGAGGGCTTTTGACTTTTGATTCGTATGTGAAATATATGATCTTTTCTCCGAAAGGGAGCATTAAAAGCTTCTCTCTCCCGTTGGGCAAATGAGGCCCCGTTTGGTTTAGTTCCATAGGCGTTTATCCGCATTTTATCTGGGATAAATAGCCAAACGGCCACGAGCAAACAAGTCCCTGATGTGGTTGAGACCTGGGATACCCCTAAGGTGACCAAAACCGGATCTATATAGACCAAGGGACCTAGGTCTCAGCCCACAGCGGGGTCTCAGGCGGTGTCCTGGACATCAGAATGAAGGAAAAAAATAGATCACCGTAACAAGCTTAATAGCATTCATAACGACAAGGGATGGTGTACCTAAATCTGTCCTGATAATAACAATGGGTTTAAAAAAGAAAGAAAGAAAGAAAGAAAAAGTGATATAAAGTAGCCAATTCCATCACGGGAGATCTCAAATTCACTTCTACTCCTGTTGTTAGAACCCAAACAGAAGTAATACTCAAACCAATTGTGATGTCTAGGCTAAACAAGGCCCATATAAGCCATGATCATGAAAGCCTCCAAAGCCACCAGGGTACGGAAGGATGGAATGATCCATGACACTGCCACGCTTGAAGTGGAGATGGTGAAGGGCCGACCATAGATGGTGGCAATTGCTGGCCCTTCACTTCGATCATCAGCCTCTGGCCTTTTCTGTAGTGGTCAAAGTTGCCGCTTCCGAAGTAGTGGAATCCAGACTTAGCGAGAAGAAATAGAGTGTTTCCATCCTTAAACATCAAACCGACTGGTCTCGTAGCAACGGTAGTAGGCTCTTTTATCCACTTTAACAACAGAATCATTCTTGTACTTGAACACTAGAAAGTGGTATGTTGTTATGAAGTAAAAGAATCAAAGTAAAAGGCAAGGTGAATTGCATGCGACCATTTAGTGTTACTTCATGTGTGTGACAGTTAACATGCAAATGTTGATATGATTTGCTTAAAAATCTAAATTTTGTGCGTATAAAGCAAGTAAATGTTCCTTTATGGCCATCATGTTACACTATATCATCGCAAGCCAGTCTAAAGCCATTATAGAATCAGTAGCACTATAAAATCATCTTTATAACATTGTTAGGATACCCTAGTTGTTCATTGTCCTTCAATCCATTTAACATAGAGAAGTTGCAGTCTATGCTCAAGAGAACCCCATCAACAGTGTGAAACTTGGGAAAAAAATAATGAGAAGTACACACCAATTGAGTCCCCAACAAGAAATGTGATCTTGCTTGCCCTAATCTTATTTAATTCAGTGTTTTTCTCGTCTGGGCAGCCACCAACCCTCGGTGTCACCAACTTTGTATTGATTTGAGGCTTCAGCGAGAATATTGATGGTGGCGATGATGATGACGATTATGATAATGCACGAGCCGAAGGATGAAGCCATCTCTTCTTCACCTTGATTTCTTTAGGTCGAGTAATGAAAAGCTTCAACCTTCTGAGGAAAGGTTTTGAGAGAGAATAAGGTTAGTTATAAGGTGTAGTAGGAGAAGGTTGATTCTTTGGGTCGAGTAATGAAAAGCTTCAATTATCTAAGGAAAGGTGATAAGGCATCACTCTTAAGAGAGAATAAGATTAGTTATAAGGTGTAGTAGGAGAAGACGACCATGAATGTATTTGGTTAGCCATTAAATTTTTTTTTTATTATTTTTTAATTTTTTAAAAATTAAAATAAAAAAATAATATTTGGTAATACTATAAAAAGCAAAAAGTAAAAATTAAAATAATTATTTTATATATAATATAATTTTTTTTACTTTTTATTTTATATATAATTACTTTTTACTTTATATCAAACGTGCTTTTTGATTTTTTATTTTTGCTCAATAATAAAAATTAAAAAATAAAAAATATTTTTTTAAAATTAAAAAATAAAAAATATAATCAAACGCATTTTATAGTTTTAATGGTTGTGTATGTAAAAAAATGTGAGCTAGTAAAAATGCTTTGCAGGAGCGGCCGTGTTGGGCATGCAACTTGTTCGAACGAGAATACTTCGCTTCCGAGACATTTTCAAAAAATAGAGAAAGGTAGCAAGTGTGATGCATGTGAAGAGAGACTTGATGGAGGGTTTTTTTTTTTTTTTTTTTTGGTAAAAAGAGAAGCTTTCGCTTAAATATTAAAAAAACAACTGTTTGAAATGTCCAGTAGATGTTACACAAGTAAACCAAAACAGGACTAACAAGATTATAGCATTATGCCTTAAAGTAATATTGGTGTAAAGCATGAGGCAACCAAGTCTCCCAGTTGAAACGAAGTATAACTTCTGGTAAGATAGAGAGTTAGGAGTCATAATTATATCAGTAGATAATTGAAGATGCTCACTATTATCTCCTTTCTGAACCTGTTCCCATAAGCTGTCGCATGAATCACAGTAATCAGGCTTCATCGTCATATAAGAAATGGGAAAGATAAGCATTGTCAACTCCCACATAAGCTCAGCAGGTCTTCATAGAGGGCAGCCCATTAATAGATTGATATGCAGCGTTAATGAGAGCAGAAAGTGAAGCCATGGAGCGTGAGTGGATAGAGCATAAACCTGAAGCTTCAAGTGTGACATAAGAATATGCTGAAATGCTGAACTGTATGGTAAAGCAAAATTTGCCAAGCCATCCAGTGAAGGGACGGTAAGTTCAAAGATTTTAAGAATGAACTGTAGTTGCATTTGCCTAAGGATTTCAGCAGGATCAATATGCCTTTGCTCCATTTTTAATGCCTTAGAAAGGGAATTGACCTGCCATCAGCCTGTATGATACCTGCAAATTACGGACTGGAGATTAATTGATTTATATCAATGTAATCTCCTTTTAAGACATAATTAGCCAGGTAATCTACAGCTTGGTTAGCTTTACAATAAACATGAGAAAAGGAAAAGGTTGTTCTCTTCCTCCACTGTTTGATGTTATCCAGGTTTTAGCAACCAGCTGATGGAGGGATAAGCAACAATTATTTTGGCATGCCGAAAATATTTCTTTGTCTATGATATGGAAGAGAGAAGCAATATAATTCTGAAATATCCTATTATTTCGAGCATTCCATAAAAACCAAGGAAGATGGGCAATCATCATTTTCAGAGGGCTATCCATTTTAGATGTAGAGATCCATTGAATCAATGCTGACAAAAAATTAGGATAAAAGCCATCGACTCGTGATAAAGTAAGGGTCAAAGGGAGTTTTTCCATGGGAACGGTCCCACATTTTCCCCCTCAACGTGCTCTTGTAGATCTCTCTCTCTTTCTAAATAGCTAATAGGAAATATGTAGAATTAGGATATGTGACAGCTCCAATATGAAGCAAAAAGATGAGGTAATTGATAATGGTGAACTTGGTTTAAATAAATCAAGTATATAGTGCCCATAAAGCCGGAGCAGGTTGCTGTACCAGAGACGAGTGATCATTAAACCTTACTTCTCTTAAGAACCTCGTTTTATCTTAAGAACCTCGTTTATGCAAGACACTGAGTCAAGAACTAAGAGAAGCAAATTAGCGTGCCGGTGGGCATTAGTTTCACTTTTTCTATGTTAAAAAAATAAATTTAGTATTTTTATTTTTAAAATATGAATATATTTGATAAAATTAATTATTTTTAAAATCAAATATAGTGATGATAATGAAAAAGGGGGCAATATTGGCGGTAGAGATAATGATAATGCCCAATGGCGGGGCTGATATGATACGACAAAGAGGGCAATGATAATAATAATGGTATAGTAAAAGCAGCGATAGCATTTGTGACAATTATAGCAATAATAGTAGTGGGAGCATTAATAATCTAATAAAAGCAACAATCATGATGGCAATAATATAGTGAATGTACCAATAAAAATGATAGTGCTGGCAAAAAAAATATGAATAGTATAATATAAGAACAATAGCAATAATAGTATGATAGTGATTACGATAGACGAAGATGACAGTAACTACAACAAAAATAACTACGACATCGATGGTGAGAATAGTGATGGCTACAACAAAAATTATAAAAATAATGATGATAATGATAGAGATAGTAACAACGGCAAAAAAAAAAAAAAAATTTAAATATATTTTAAAAATTCTTATTTTTATTTTAAAAAATATTAAAATTTTATTTTTATAGTTTTATTTTTAAAATATAAAATAAGAAATAAAAATAATACCAAATAAGAAAAAAATTACGATACTCGTTTCATTTATGTTTGGAAGCTCACTGCTTCTGGACATCAAATTCTGCTGAACCTTTTTTTAATAGGAGAGGCTAATCCTAATCTTTCTATCCCATATCCACCCTACTTCCCTGGAGGGTTGACCGTACCTGCCCTATTAACATCCACCCAAGCGTTAGGTGATTCCATCTAACCTACTTCAAAAGCAGAAAATTATAGAAAACAAGTAATTACCTAGAAAATTATTAAAAAAAAGGGATATAGTCACTTTGACCTCGGTCGCTTCTTCTCAAAACATTGTTTGCCCATCCAAATACGTAACAAGAGTCAACCACCCTCTGCCATGATCATCAATGAACCCTAAGCTAAAACAAGCAAAAGGCACAGAAACGCTGAAGACCCTCCAACTTAAAGAAAGGCATTTTTGGTGTCAAGAAAAATAAGGAGAAAATAAAAAGAAAAAAGAAAAATACCTGATTAATTTCAAAAATCATGCACAGACATTTTAGTTTAGATTGGAATTTGCAAGAGACATGCAAGCCCTTTCTTCCCAACAAGAAAATGTCTCATTCCCTTTGCATTTAGAGAGACATTTTCTTGAATGAATGATCACGAGTGCCCTGGCCTCATCGGTTAATCTTAAATTTTCTCATGAGTCATGATTGTCAGAAACCATAGGCCACACAATGATCCAATTTATCATACCTGGTGATGTCTTAAAGCATGACCAAATAATTCGATCAATATGCAAGCTAACGTAACTGAAGAACTGTACAATTTCATACCAAGTAACGCACCAGAAAAGACTCGTAAAGCAGCTATTTTGAGTACTTTCCTTCGTCCCGTTGAACCATTAAACTCTCGAGGAAGAATAATTTTAAGCATGGAGACTATAATTTGAATAACTGAATATTACTGGTTTATGAAATACAAACTCCCACAGTAGATAGCATGAAAAGGATCCATTCATACACAGATGTCTTCTTTAATTATATTATATTAAAAAAAAAAAAAAAAAAAAAAGAAGAAAAGAACGAGACAAGCAGATCAGCATCCACAACTCTCTAGTCTTTATAAATTGATAACAGGATAAATATTTGATTCAATTCTGCACGCATATATCTGGTAAGCAACTGGTCAAACGCCTGCAAATACAGTTCCAATTCTAGTACTCAGAAGAATGGTAGAAAAAGAACAAGAAGCAGTAGCAGAAAGCTAGCTTAAATAACAACTCTAGCAAGTTCTTGGCTAGCAGACTGTTTGAAAAGCAAATAACATACTTTAGTTCAGTATCCATGCAGTGGATACCATCTCATTTATGTATCAGAACTAGACTGTTTTGTCAGCACAGCAGGATAACAACATTTAAAGCAAAAAAAAAAAAGGAAGGGGGGTGTGTAAGAGAAAAAGAAGGGGTTGGTGGGGGGAGGGGATGGAAGGGGGAGAGTGTGCTTGGTATGCACCTTACGTAATCAAGGTGGTGCAGGGTAACAAGGAAAAGGAGGATCAAATGATTATTACCAACTTGTGCGAAGAAGATGTATCAGAAGCCATCTTGATGATTGCCTCCAATGCTTCTGCAAACAAGGCACTATTTGATCCCTCACATTAATATATCTGAATCAATTTGCTGAAGATTTGGAAAAATCTTCCTCAAAGAACTAGAGTAATTTGGAAAGCTAGCCTGCAAAACAAGGTGGACCAGGAGAAAGCATTTTAATACCATGTGCCTTGAATTGGCATCCAACATCCCCAATTAGCCACATTTCATAAGAATCAACATATGGTGTAATAAATATGGCTTCATGAACAGTCACCACATCTAAGAATTCAAAAAATTCTTGGCCTGCATATATTTTCATGAAATATTTTAATTTTAAATAACAGTTCACACCTCAACAGGAACTCGGCTGATGTTCCATGAAAACTTACACAATTTCCTGGCAGCTTTACAGAAAACTGTAAGAAAGAATGTTCCAAACAGTGCATCGACATTTCCGACATCAGCATCAAGGTGGTTGTTTCATGCAAGGTGCAGAGTGATAATGTTGCAGCATTCGAGAACTAAGGAGCTCAGAAGCGCCAAAGCTACTTGGGGGCCATGGAAGGGAAAAAAATGTTATAAGACTGAAAAACTCTTGTATGGATTATGCTCATGTGTGGAAAAACTCCAAATACATGCTCTGATTCATGACTAGGGAGGCAGAGATGGTAATAGGCCAAGTACATTCATTTATTTCTTTTATCTGCCATTTGTGTCTTTTTAAATTTTTATTTCTGGGTAACCATGGAGCTATCAACTTTTTTCTTTTCTTTTAATTTACTCCTTCATTCTCTCTTCCCTTGCCATTGCATTAACAATCTGATACATGACACAAGCAAATACACAAATAGACAGTGCAGGGTGACTCAAAAAGTACATTTCTTGGACAGCTATGGAAGATCTCACATGTTCATCATCCAGATCCATGTCATAAACATATTATTCGTTAAAAATTAGAATAATGATTTTATCATTTGTCAATCAAAAATGTTTCATTGCTACAAATAAACATGATAGTTCAGATATTCTCAGCTAACAACCGTAAAAAAAAAAAAAAAAAAAAAAGGTTTGCCCTCTGAAAACAAATTGCCCATCATGCATCATTATTGAATTAGTGATTCTCTATTTTCACAGAGAGCATTGGAACAAATCATTTCTCATTTGTTAGAGACTTTTGCAGTAGAAAAAATGATAGAAATTAAGTTGCAAGAAATGCAAAAAGGTGACATGAGCAAAACGAGTTTATATTCCAGGACCAAAGAAAAATGAAAGCAGCAAAAAGAAAATTGAAGCAAGCTGTAAATTTGCATCTGCTGTGGAGTGATGTAACGAACAAAGACCAGGGGATGTGGATCCATAGCTGTTTAGAACTCCTAAACTTTTGGTATGTTGACAGATGCTTAGGGCTATGAATATACTTGAATGCATTTTGAATGCCTTAATAAATATTTAAGAAAGCAAACATACAGATTGTTTTAGAACCTTTCAGAAGACCTCTGGGAATATCACTCGAAGAGAATCCTTTTAAGGGAGTACTTTTAGCAAGGCATCAAAAATTCACGTATATCAAGACCAATTAGGCATCACAAATGATGTCTGAAGAGCTAAAATATTTAAAAAAATCAATTTCATTAAATATGTGATCACAGCCCAAAATATGACTCTAGTTGGCATACTATAATGATGTATTTTACAGGAGCTAGAACAAGAATCAAGAAATGGGAAAAGAAAAAGGAAATTACTTTCCCAGAATCATAAATAGCATTTGGATTTTCATCATGCTAAAATGAAGTTTTCGTTGATATCAGCAGCCAAGTCATTCAAATTATGATATTTGACTTGTTATATTTTGAGCACTGTGGTCTGTCATTAACATGGCAGCACAACAATTAGTTTAATGGCAGTAGTAATCTAATTCTATGCCTCTTTCTTCATCAATTCACTTTGTTCAAGAATAAAACATTCTACACCACCAACAGGACTTGAGTTAACTGGTTCGCACCCTTCTCCTCCTCAACATATGTTAAGATCCCAGGTTCCAGGTTCAGATTGAAAAGGTGGCATTCCAATGAATTCCTCACACATGCCATAATTTTGAAGGTCATTTGACAGGTCTAGCTTAATGCTGAAGGCCAATTTATCTACGTTAAGAGGGCAAGAACACAGTCACATACACATAATAACATACTTGGTTAAGACCTAAGCCTAACGCACCCCTGACCCTGACGCTTATACATTTTTGCTGTATTGCTTATGATCATAATGTTTGGTACCAAGCCAGCCTCGAGTCCAGAGTTCAAGTCATGAAAGAGGTGACATATGGAAAGGGCTACCAGAGGAAAGAAAAAGGCTTGAGAGCTGCATATGGAAAGGGCTACCTAGCGACTGGAGTGCAGGGGCCATGGACAAAGGGCTACCTAATAGTCCAAGAATGAAAGCCGTCACATGAAAAAGGCTTACATAAAAAGAGCTACCTAGAACAAAGTGAGAGCCACTTCAGACTAAGCTGTTGAGGAAGTCAGCAACGAAGAGTGTTGCTCCTTTACATCCTTAATTAAGACCTATGCCTAATGCATCTATATTGCCTAAGCATTTTTTGGTGTATTGTTAGTAGTGGTGAAGCCAAGATTTTACTTAGAAGGGCAAATGCTATTCTTAGTGAAAAGCATTGTCCCAATAAACTCTTTTCTATTGAGTTATTATCATTCTACTCCCTGTTTGTTAGATCATTATTTTTCCTAAAAATTCAGATCCCAATAGTGGTTGTTTTTAAGAAGACATGTCATCCAAACTCTAAAGCAATTATACATTTTATGAGTATGCCTTACATAAACATACTTTACATCAATGGCTTTAGTATTTCTTATTTCAAATATCACAGAAAAAGTGAAAGTTTGGATAAAAATATCTAAATAAATAAATAAATAGCATTAGCATAAATAAAATATAAAATTACTATAAATGCATGCGTCTTTCTTCATCATACATGACCTCTAAAATAGAAGACTGATCATACTCATGCAATAAGTTTTCTAAAGGATAAGTTTAGTAAGATAAGGTACAGAAATATTAGTACATAATAGTCATGCTATGAAAAAAAAAGATCAGATTCTATAATCAAAGAAATGAGTTAGAAGCTAGAAAGCAACCAGAAATTTTACTATAAAAGCACAAGAATAAGGGAAAGAGAAACACCACCAATGGAATCATGGTTGGAAGATGTGATGCGGGACAAGGTGGCGGGAAGGATCGCCGGATTAGGATAAAAAAAAATAGGATTTCTCCCATAAAATAAACGAGGGAAGAGAGAGAAGTTGGGGAAGTCCATCCGGAGGAGATGAGGAGAAAGAAGTTAGGAAAATCCAGAACTTGCTAGGGTTGAGAAAAACCTCACAGGACTTGCCAAGGTGGAAGAAGGAGAGACCCAAAAAAAATGGTAAAAAAAAATCTAAGTTCTTCACTCTAAAAATTTAACTCTTTTTCGTCTTATTTATAGGCGTCTAACAACCCTCTAACTTCCTAACAAACTCTCAACCTACTAACAAATTTCTAACAAACTTCAACTCCCTAAATAATTCCTAACAAATTAACAGATTCCAACCTCCTAACAAATTTTCAACAAAATAACAAACAAAATTCTAACAAGTTAACTATCTAACAAACTGATCCACCTCATGCTTTAAGATGTATGCATGAGCTAGAAATAAGAAGATACACCCATTCCCTATACACCCATACATACACCAAGGTAAACTATAAAAATAAAATATATGTAGATCTACATCAATAGATGATGTCCTCATCAATTTTTATTTTGTCATCACAGCATAGGTGGATTAGGATATTTTGAAAAAAAAAAAAAAAATTTAGCTCCAAGCTCCTAAGGCCCTAATTCTCAAATCCTTTTCCTGCTTCAAACTCCCCTCCCCACCTCCGCCGCCGACCTCCATAAGCTTTCCATTTGCTGCCCTGACTTTCTCAACACTTGCTCATCTTTGCACCTATCCACCTCCATTGCCACGCCGCTCTGCACCGTCTGCCACTACTCCAAGGCACCTTTCCCACTAACCATCGGAGTCAGAAGATTCCTAGATTACTCGAGATGAGCTACAAAGGATTAATCCAGATCTTTTTGAATACCTCTAGAGCAGTAATGATGCATGACTCGACTGGGTCGAGTTTTTTTCATCCCAGAAAATGAGCATATCACCCAACACTATTATTGATGTAAATCTACATATATTTTATTTTTATATTTTTTACCTGAGTGTATGCATGGGTATATAGAGAATGGGTGTATCTTCTTGTTTCGAGCTTATGCACACATCTTAAAGCATGAGGTGGATTAGTTTGTTAGATGGTTAGCTTGTTAGAATTTTGTTTGTTATTTTATTAAAAATTTGTTAGGAGGTTGGAATTTGTTAATTTGTTAGGAATTAGTTAGGGAGTTGAAGTTTGTTAGAAATTTGTTAGTAAGTTAAGAGTTTGTTAGGAAATTAGAGGATTGTTAGAGGCTTATAAATAAGACCATAAACCTAAATGAAAAAAGAAAAAAATTAAATTTTTGGAGTGAAGTTATCTTCTATCCTTGGGTTTGTCCTATGCCATTCTTCTCAACCCCAGCAAGTCCTGTGCTGTGCTGCTCACCCCTAGATTTTAAAAAACTTCTTTCCTCTCGTCTCCTTCATTCTTCTCAACCCCAGCAAGTCCTGAAATCCCATAATTATCCCTTGTTTTTATCATAATCCGAGGTGACTTCTTAGCTCGCTCACGATTTTTCCCACCACCTTATCCCGCATCAAGATGATTAGGACCTTTCTTTTGTTTTTTGAAAGTTTGGGTGGGGGGATCAAAAAACAGAACCATATTTCTTAATTAAAATTGTCGATGAATCAAATAGGTTGCTCCACTTATTCTTCATCTAATATCTGATAAAAAAAGTCCTTTTTTGTATAGTAATTAGGAACTTATATCAGGTTTTACTTCACAGTCTGTGAGCATGGAGATTTCAAGAGCTGTTATTTTGGCCTTCAATATGTTAAAAACATATCACAGCCTTTCATTTAGATGTGGATTTTTGATGAGATTAAGCAAGCAAATCTCAAAGCTATCCCATAAGAACAGCTAGTTGTGGGTCTTGTTAGAAACCCAAACCACTTTCTAACAATTGCCCTCACTCCTATGTGGCTCTGCCATTGCAATTGTTTGGGTTGTAAGAATTACCCTACCACAACAAGTTAATTATTAATGAGGTGGTAAACTGAAAACTGCAACTGACTTTTTAAAAGAGACCAGACTGGCCCATAACAGGTCAGGCCTGAAATCACATCAACGTCCGCTAACCTAAGGAAATGCCTGACCAGTACGTTTCAAACTCAGGCAAGGTGCATCCATTACTCTTGATTGGATGCATGGAAGCTAGAAAGTTCACCATGACACATGACAGGAATTTTCAAGATTTTCAGAAGACATAATAAACACCACACTGGTCAATCACCTTACTGAAAAACTAATATTAAGCAAATTTAATGTGGCTAGAACAGAAATAATGGTTCCAAGTGAAAGGAATCATACACAGGGATTATGCTCCAGATATATGGTTGTCAGCTTCTCCCTTGAACCAGATACAGCTAATTCTAAGCCCTCCAATGATGCTATTTGGTTGTCGTTAAGCCACAAGTCTTCTAATCTGCATATTGCAATGATAAATGCCTTGAGAAACTAGTAGTGATTAATGAGATATTAGGGAAAAGGCATTACAAACCTTGTCAAGTTCTCAATATCCTCGATAGCAGTAAGTTTATTTGATGAAATGTCTAAGATACGCAGATTTACTAAGGTAGCTAAACCTTCCATTTTCTGAATACCATTGTGGCTCAGATACAGTTCTTCTAGTGCTACACATTCCTGAAAAGAAATAAGATAAAATCAGCATTTAGAATGAAGACAAAAACTCATCAAAGCAACAAGAGCATGGACTAAATGTTATACTTGAAACCCTGTCATGCACATCAATCGGTTGCTCTGCAAACTTATTTTTCTGATACACTTCAGTCCACACAAGTTCACCATGCGGATACGATTTCTTCCAAGCCACAACTCTTGCAAATTTGTCAATGTCTCCAGGTTCTCCATTACCTGAAATGAAATTCAAACTTTTAAGAAAACAAGTTCAGTTATGATTTAGAGTTTAATGGGAATTTTGCTAAAGAATGAAGCATCAATGATCATGGCAAGGCTTCAAAAAGATTTCGCATAACCAAGTTCAAAAGTTTCATTTCTAGATGTGCTTTCTACATTTTTCTAAAATGCATGAGAGAAGCCATTAAGGAAATAACTCACCCGTAATCTGTTTGAACCAAGTTCAAGAATTCGCAGTGCATGCAAGTGCTCAAGTTCCTCCATCTTGGTTACTTCATTCTTTGAAACATAAAGTTCTTCTAGTGTGTTTGATACCTTAGACAAACCATTCAATGAAGATATCTCATTGAATGAGACATCAAATACAAGGAGGTTCTTGAAAATGCCAACATCAGGTATTTTTCTAAGCTTGTTGTCCCTGAGTACCAGCTCCTGCAGAATAAAACTTTTTTCAGGTAAAAGCATAGAGCAGTAATAACTCAAATTCTCATACATGCGAGAACCCAATAATTTTATTGTGTATTCCATGTGCAAAAGAGGTGATGACTTTCTCAAGTTGTCCAATAAAGACTCGCTACAAGATCTTGCTACCTGAATAGTTGTTTGGGACCTTGTAACCTTCTGCTGCTCAATTTTCCCTTTGTTTGCTACATATTATAAAATGCTTTGTACCTTTTAATTTGAACGGAAGCTCCTCTCTTGGTGAATAATAAGATGCAAGCATGAGTACTATCATAAGTGATGATTATAGAATTTTTAACAAATATACAATATAAATGATGTTTCTCATTTCTTATATCGTTATAGAAGTTATACACACATAACCATCTATTGCTATGTCATTGTCATATATTTATCCTATTTTTCAGTATTTTCCATACTTACAAGCACATAGGTCGAAAAACTGATATTTTAAAAATATAGACCCATGTATGATTCCATACAAGCCCTTCAATCTTTGTTTCAACATAACTCAATGAAAGCCATCATACACTGTTTGCTGTCATGCAAGCTAACCTTCACTACTAGCAGTTTCCAAATTGCAGTTTAAGTTCAGATTGTTTTACTTACTAAAATTGTTGTCTTGACTGAACACTAGACAAAAGTTTTTTTTTTCCCCTTAAGACCAACTAGTATTTGCAAGCACATGGTTTCCTTCACCACAATTCAAAAAAGTAACAAGCAGATTAACAAAATTATGATTACTTTTTAGCTCTGAGCAGGACACAACACTAGAAATCATTATTTTTGCCGAGGTTAAGAATGTGAGAAAGGGTCAAATAACTTAACAATATTGTCCAAGACAAAGAGATTGTGGCACATGGCTGTTAATTTGCACACCAGTTCACCAGATTTTATTAATTGTCTTCCAGCAAGGGCGCTTATATTTGGATCAGAAAGGAAATTGAGCACGCTCATCCAAATATCCGAGGTTGACATCAAAATGATGAATGACAGGGATAAAAGTACCATGACACAGGTTGAAACTCACAATGGTTTGCATTAAGATGACAATTGAAATCAGCAACAGGGCACAGCTTAAGACTACTCTCATTGTTGAGTCTTGAGTGCTAGAAATAATGTGGTGAAATCAATGAAGATGCGACAATATGGTAACCGAAGTATGAATAATAAAGTGAACTACAGCTATATGTCATGACAAAATAACCAAATTGGTCCTCTTTTATTGTTTCTAGCTGCTTAGAAAAGCAATCTTTATATAAAAAAAGCTAACAAAATTACAAGAAAACGTAGGTTTCAGGAATATCAAAAAGAGAAACATTAATAGGAAAAGGGCGGGGGGGGGCGCTTACATGTAATCCAGAGATGGTATTCCACCGGGAGATGGGCTCGACGCCCTCATCATCGAAAAGGTTTTGCCGCAAGTAAAGCTTCCTGAGATGCGAGAGGAGACCAATCCGCGGGTCCAACTTGGTAAGCCTATTGGCCGTGAGATCCAACTCTTCGAGGCTCTCCGGGATCTCGACCTCGACGAGATCGTGAAGTTGGAAGCTCGTCAGATCGAGGCAGCGGACCTGCGACTCGTCCTCCACCCTCCCTTCCCCTCCTCCGTCCCCATCTTCGTCCATCTCGCGTGGTAGTAGGAGCGATCAAGAACCGGATCGAAACCCTAAAACGAAGGAGAAATGTATATTCAGAGAAGGGGGTGAGAGAGAGACAGAGAAGGAAAGAAGAAAAGGACCGACTTTGTAGAAGCCCTGGTGGAGAAGAATAAAGGACCTCGCTTTTCTTTGGGGCACGCGGGAGCTCAGAGATACGCCAAGTGGTGAAAAAGAAAAAAAAAGAGAGAACGGAGAAAAGAAAAGAAAAAGGAGGCCGACGGGCGGCCCCTTCCAGCGCCCCTTCGCCTGGAGTTACGGTTCCCAACTTGTTCAGGTTGCCCGCCGCTCCAAGTTACCAGGTTTTCTTGTCCGCTGATCAATCCATCAAATTCGTGCGCTCATAATAACGAATCCCATGTAGCCCCGAGTCCACAGCCTCTCAAACCTACTGATGGCTGGATTTATTTATTGGTACTAACAAAAGAAAGAAACCTTTATACGTACAATGAGGGTGAGTCTCTTGATGATAATGATTTTATTCGTTGATTCCATTTGATTGGGATACGTTAGATCATGGGATAAAATAATTTTTAAAAATTAATTTTTAAAAAAAATATTAAAAAAAAATAATTTTTATTATTTTTAATTAGTGAAAAATTAATTTTTAAAAATAATGTTGAAAAAGATTATTATGTTTAGTTAATTTAATAAAACATTACAATAAATTTAATGATAAAATATTAAATTTTATTCAAAATAATTTTATTAAATATAAATTATCATAATTTAAAATTTTATTAAATACTAATTTTTTCATGATTTTATCTGCTCTATTCAAAAAATAAGTATGCAACTCATTGTTTTTTTTTTATCCCTATCCAAACGAACCCTTAGCATAAACTAATGGCTATGCATGCGGCATTTTGAGATAGATGCATGGCAAATTGAAATTGGCAACCTTATACCACGCACGGAAGCTCAAGGCTCATGCAAGAAGGCTCGACAATTGTGCATTATTATAATAGAAATTTACAATCGCATCGTTCTTTTCCCCGAAAAAAAAAAAAAAAAAAAAGGGGAAATATCAACTCCACCCCTAGCTCCTTTACCCTCGGAGCCACAGCCAGATTTTGAACTATTTTCCACACAAAAATATAAAAAAGACCACCATCTTATAAGCATTGGGTACAGTCCATACTCCGGATCTTATTGGTTACTGGAACCAAAACAGCCTCTATAGCCTGTAAAAGTAATCATATACATTAATGCTGTGGCAAAACATTATTATTAATTCTGATGATGATATATAATGAACAGAAGGAACACAATGGTACAAAATGTTGACGCATCTCTAGCAGCAGCAACTGGTCTAATTTTGCAGCAGAAGTCCGCTCATCCGATGATTGAATACAGGAGATGAAACTGACTCTAAACTTGAACGGATATTGATTCTGCTGCTTATTTCTGTAAACATTTAGGCAGAAAAGAAGTAAAGAGTGCTTGTTGAGAAGTACTTGATCAGGTAGTTTCAAAAGCAAAGCCCCCATATATCCTGATTCATATGCCAAACATCTATAACTTTGGACACAGCTGACTCTGTAGGGGAAGCAATGGCTCCCGGACAGTGCTCCCTCTCACTGGTGGTGGTGATGCCTTTCTGTAGGTGATAAAGGTCAGATAGGGGGTTGTAACGAGCTTCTGGAAGCAAAGCTCCTCCCAGCTGAACAATGTGAGGGCAAGGAAACCATGAAGCCCCCATGATAGCTGCTGTTGTGTTGAGAGTCTCATTCAGAAATTGGGGCCACTGAGGATAAACAGGCTTAACCTCAATAATGAGAACGTTATTTGACTGCACGCCTTTTCTTGCAAGAGGCTTGGCAAAGAACATCAATTTGGATATGTTTTAACTTGCAGCATTCCATCTCTATGCAAGTCCCTTGAAAATTTGGCACCAAAGAAGAAAATTTCTGAGTATCTTTTTTTTTTTTTTCCCGGGGCGTATTAGATTTCTGAAAATCTTTCAACGATGCTGCATGTTACAGGAATTCTATAAGATCACTGTATATGGAAGCACAGAATCAGTAGACTCCCACATCTATTCTCAACTCAACTCAGTCAAGCCTTAATCCCAAACAGTAAAATCCCACATTTATGGTGCATGAAAATGTCATAGCAAAATAGTACAAGAGGCAGTATTGTAAGACAACAATCTGGTCAGAATCAAGTGAAACTACCAGTAACCTATTGTACACACAACCTATCATTCCTTTGCAACTATGTTCCTGGCACACAGGAAAACCTCATGTCTTACAGTTTCTGTGGAGTTAATCAAAGCATGAACAAAACAAGATATATCACCACAAAAATTATGAGAAAGGCCAAATTTGGTTGTAATAAAAGACAATTTCATGGGACCAATGGACAAGTCTTCAGCTGGTTGGTTAAAAGATCAAAGATAGAGGTAGCATTTGTGACTTGTCTGAACAAGACTTAAAGTAACTCAGACATAGACAGGTGAGGCTTTTTTGTGCTTCCATCAGGAGAAGAACAAGACCAAAGAACAAAGGGAAGAAAGCCTGAGACCTTGCTGCATGACCTCATGATGCACGATTCCAGGAAAAAGTCTTGAATCAGGTTGGTAGGGACATTTGAGATGTCTACAAAATAACAGGTTTACCATATTGCGATCCATATTGTGATGGGGTCAATGGTCAGGTAACGGACATAGAGGGAAGCAAACGAACCAAGCCATTTATGATCAGCTCAGGCCTTCACAAGCTTGATCTTTCAGAAAAAGGGCTTTTTTGGTTGGTCTCTCTCTCTCCCTCTCTCTGTGTGTGTGTGGCATTTTTTTCTTTTTTCTTTTGGGTTGGGGGGGGGGGGGGGGGGGGGTTTGCAAGGGTTTGGGATCATGAAGCATAGACTCTGGATCAACTTAAGAATCTTCTCGTTCTAGTAACTTATGAGCAAGGTTGAACAATTATAAGTTGAGCTTGTCTGAAGCCCAAGCCAAATGTGACACCAAGTTGTCATAACCAAACTAAAACCAAGCAGCTAAAGATCCACTGCAGACCCACTGACATTATGTAACTTTTCCAACCTTTTCACCTTAGTCATATAGGAGAAAACTTTGAGAGAGTACTCTTTATACGTGTACAGATCATGAAATTAAGCACTTCAAATTTGTGATGTGTTGCAGTTATCCCATCAGCATGTATCAAACCGAAATAATTTTCAAGGGCTTATACATAGAATCAAATAACTTTGATCATCTGTACGCAACTTTCTAAAGTTCCTATATTTTTTATGAACAGTTTCTGTAAATAATATTTTATTTTTAGGAAACCAAAAAATCACTAAGATGGTGCAGTATAAAATTATTTAAAACTCAAAATAACATTTTCATATTTTGTGGTTTTCCTTCTTCCACTTATAATAAAATCTCCCTTTAATTTTCAATTATTTTTGCAACCAATTTAATCGTCCTTAAAATATCTTAATCAGGGTCTACCATTTTTCAGTCCTATAAGCGACAAAAGCATGGATCTTCATAAAAACCACAAAATGCAACCCTTATTTATAGTTATTACCAAAAAAAAAAACAAAAAAGGAAGTACCTGATATAAGGCATGCATCCAGTTAGCATCCCATGGACCAGGTATGTGCTTACTCCACATTTCTCAAATTCTTGCAGCACCAAGATTGTACCACCAGATGAAAAATCTGAATGTAAAGAACAAAGAGCAGTGGACACAAAGTACAAATTTTAACTTTACAGGGTATACTCTGACATAATATGACATGTAAAAAGAATTTCTAACAGGAAAAGAACATATGATGAAGCTACCAAATAGACTGCAAACTATAGCACGTCAAAACATGCAAGGGTAAGCCCTGGAGGACCTGAAAGAAGGATGCAACTAAGCTTTTCAACTCATATCATCGACACTTTGTGTTCTTCAAGGCACAAATATTGTATAACACCAACAGATTAAGTGCAATACTCCACCAGAAGATGACAATGTTTCAAAACATAAAAAGGCAAATGAAATAAATTAGAAATGAAGTCACTGCAGGGACACCGCAAGCAACAGTAAAATGCATAACCACAAAATTTTAGTAGCATGAACGCTAGAATCACTCAGCTGTAACATAGTGGCATGTGTCCAGTTCTTGCCTTACTCCATCCAAAAGGGATGAGTGTTTTGGCAGATCCCTACCGGTTGATTGATAGAGGAACCAAAGGCACATATCTTCCTGCATATTGATCCTAAAATTGGTTAAGATGGGTAAGCATTAGATCAGTAAGTACCAATATCCAAGTTGTTAAAACAACAACATATGGACCATGGAGTAACACCCATAGGTTGCTATATAAGGATGGCAAAAATTATAGAAGCAGCACAGTTAGCAGGAACTGATGAATACCTCCTATCATCCAATTTAAATGATTAAGAACATTTGGAAAGAAGGGAACTTGAGCAAGGTGTTATATCTAGATATACCATTAATAGAGATATAGAAAAGCATGAGAAAACCAGGGTAATATAGCAATTTAGTAAAATGTTGAAAAGGGAAAATAAATGATCGGGGATGAAAGTTATTCCTTCAAAAGGGGAGGATCGAGGCAGTGTACAAATAACTAGCTATTATGGAATAAATTATTTGCTATATTATAAGTTATAGAGGAGGGTAGTGGCATAATTGTAAGGAGAAAGAGAATATCTAAGGAACAACTAATAAATGTTGTTTTCAATAAAAAATCCAGTCAAACAGTTTAGAAAGAAAATATCCGACATACAATCCCTATTAACTTGGAACAAGCATATAATTGCCCTAAAAAGAAAGCTGGTAAACATCAAGCATTGAGCAAGTAATATGTCCTAGAGACATAAGTTGGAATCCTAATGAAATCTATGATAAGTAGTTGGAAGCATTACATGTAAATATCATGACAAAAATAAGTTATCAATTACTTAGTTTACCACAAGGGTCAACCTTGGGTATTTATCACTTTAAACTGTGATTGAGCTTTGTCCAAGTCATTTGCATGTGACTAAGTGAATTGTCTCTATGGAAGGTTTTGTAAAATTGAGAGCACAAAGGTTCTTTAACATTGAAGTGTGCTTTAATGAGGAATCAGTCAGAATTGATGGTAAAGATAGATATTAGCATCTCAATTTAATTCCACAATACAAACAAGGGAATAGGCAAACATCAATCGAGTTAAATAAGGCAAGGTAATGAAATGGAGATGCTCTAGGGGGTTGTATGATCATTAGGTGGATTTGATGCTCAAAAAGGAAAACTTAAAGAAAACAGTTTAAATAATTTTAGCATGGAACTACTAATGAAGGTTTGAGCACAGAGGATAAGCAGTGGAATGACGAGAATCTAGCACTCAGCGTGTAGTAAAATAACTATATAGAATAGTGCATGGAATGAGTACATTGAAGAAGCAAAAGAGTTCTACCAATTGAGGACAAAGCAAAGGAGATGGTAAAGACACCAGCAGTACGGACATATGCAAGCTGTGGCAGGAGGGGCTGTAAAATTTTTCATACAGCTTCATAAGAGAGGATAGGATTTAAGAAAATTTGAATGAGAGACGTGAAAAGTAATTTTGAAATTGACTGTCTCAATAGACAATGCGCCCCAATTTTGCATGAAGTGTAGAGACAAGCCTTAACATATTAGTTCGCATTCTTGTCATATATTAATACAAGAAATAAAAATTTTAATATCTTCAAATCCAACATGGCACATGTATGGATGATAAACATGCTCCTGTATAAGTCTTATAAAAAATAATCTGAATCATCGAAGTCAACAAATGTGTTGTTGGGTTGTCTATGCTAGAGAATGAGATCACAATAATGGAAGTTTTTTCGGATTTCATTTGTTTGAAGTTGCAACAAATTGAATATATACTTAGGCAGATGAATGTAATGACAGGACATATAGCTTTGTTTGAGCTATAATTGGCATTCAAAGAAATTTTACATAAATACCCAAATCAAAAACATCTTAAGTAGATGGATGTGATGATAAGTATTATAATCTTGTCTAAGCTATTGGTGGCATACAAAGAAGTCCCTTCACCTTCATGGGACAAAATGAAAAGCATTCATGATGCAATCTTAGACACCCAACAGTGAGATAAAAATACCACCTTTCCAAGATTACAGATGGCACAGTTACAAGCTAGACACCTAATCAACCAAATTACAGTTATCATTGCCCTGATCAGATTGAAGATTATGGATGGTGAGCAATGTAAACCTTATTCTTATTGTTCCTCCATAAGATTCACTAGAGAGGCCTGCATGATGAGTAATTGTGATGAAAAATAAAAGAACTGCCAGATATACTACCAAGCCCAAGGGACATAACCGTGGACAGCAGTTCAAGAGACAAGAGTCGAATTTCAAAAGCATCCAATACAAGTAGAAGAAGCTGTAACCCTCGATAACAACATGTAAATCCATAGTTTGTTTAAAAACCCAGTCCTAAATACAATGAGGACATGTTTGGTTGAGGAACATTGGGCTCTAGAATGGGAATGGGGATGAATCCCGGCTCTCTCCCTAGTCCCATTCCAAGAGCGAATGGAAATACCCTAATCCCCCAAAACTCAATCCCGGCTCTCTCCCCAGCATTCAAATCACACTCCGCCAAATTTACTTTGACTTTCTAACAATATTTCTCTGTTTAATTCCTTTTCCAACAATGCCTCTCTACGTAATTGAGATTTCCGATTCCACTTCCAGTCATGAATCAAACTTGTCGGGGAATATGGCCTTTCCAATTCCCATGCCTATCCATTTGGATTCTATCCAAACCAAACACACCCTGACTAGCATGATCCAACTAAGTTTAGAGGTTCACCGAATACAAACTTGAAGAATACATAGCAAAGCGACTGCAGTCAATCAAGGTATCTGAAAGACAATCTAGTACATACACCAATATAAATCTCTAACAAAAGAACCACTCGATTGGCTGATATACCAAACTGCTAAAATAACTAATATGCTAATATTTTGAACAGTTCTACAGAAAGAAGCATAAAGCCCAAATTTTAAAATATAAAAGTGTTGAGATCACGCGCAGCGGACTGGATCAATCTAGGCTTGAATTTTAATGTCAATTAATCGAACACATCACAGGCATAAATAAATGAACACAAAGAAAGCAAAATTTACGTGGTTCGGCACAAGGGGCCTACATCCACGGGGAGGAGCAATCCACTATATAATCCGTCCCGAAAATAGGTACAATATAGACTACAAAACATCCAAAACCAAAATTGCAAGAAAGACAACAATATATCAAATAGAAGGCAACAAAGATCCAGTTGAATCAACCAATCTCAACCTCGGCAACAGATCAAAGGTAAGAGAATACCTGAGACGAAGATTTTCTTTCTCAACTTCGGCAAAAAATCAAGATGAAATACCAAAAACACCATCCGAGAAACCGAGGCATTTGGCCAATAGCACAAGACATCCATGAAATCGAGAAGAGAAGAGAGCTTCAATAATCCTTGCACCCAAAAGAGAGAGAACAGAGAAAGGTTTGCACAGAAGCCTTCGGTGAAGAACTCAAACCAAACGGGGACGAAAGACAGGAGAAACAATAAACAACAGAAACAGGAGCCGAGTCCCCAAAAGGAGAGAACACCCAAAATAAACAAAAGCAAAAGCTCCCTCTTGCTTGCTGTAACTTGGTGCCGAGAGAGAGAGAGGCCGAGGCCTCCTTACAAAGGGAACAAACCCAGCAGCACTCGGAGTCCGTTTCAAAGAAGAAGAACACCATGAGTCAAAGAGCATATAAGGAAGAGTCAAATATATATATATAGAATCCCCTTTTTGCAGAAAACCCCTCATTCTTTTATTATTTGGAGCAATATTATAACAATCCTCCTTGCGACAAATATTGTACCTTTATATCAGATATGGATTTTTAAAAAATAATAATAATAATACTGCCTCCTCACCATAAGCCCCGAAGGGCATTACCATGGGCTTATACCAATCAAGTTCAGAAAATTCCTGAACTTAATTGCAGGGATTGGTTTAGTGAGCATATCAGCCGGATTTTGAGCAGTGTGAATTTTCTGAAGTCGGACATCACCTTTTTCCACCAATTGTCTGATAAAGTGATACCTGACATCTACATGTTTTGTGCGTTCGTGATACATCTAGTCTCTGGCAAGGTGCAAGGTACTCTGGCTGTCACAATAAATATCTAGACAATTCTATTCGAGATCCAAATTCTGTACCAACCCTCTTAGCCAAATAGCTTCCTTTGCTGCCTCTGTCCATGCCATATACTCTGCTTCAGTGGTAGACAAAGCGACTGTAGACTGCAAAGTAGTCTTCCAACTAACTGCACATCCAGAAAGAGTAAACACATATCCAGTCAAAGATCTTCTCCTGTCGAAGTCACAAGCATAATCTGAATCACAAAATCCTGTGACTATACAATTACTCTGTGCGGAGAATACCAATCCTAATTTACAAGTGCCTTTCAGATATCTAAGCATCCATTTCACAGATGACCGGTGAGCCTTCCCAGGCTTATCCATGTATCTGCTCACTACACTTACTGCCTGTGAAATATCAGATCGAGTGCGTATCGCGTACATGATGCTGCCAACTGCACTCACATATGGCACTGTAGACATATATCTCTCTTCATCCTCAATCTGAGGAAAGTCACTGGTAGATAATCTAAAATGACTGACAAAGGAAGTAGTGACTGGCTTGACTGTAGACATACCAAATCTGTCAAAGATTTTCTTAATATAACCATGCTAAGTAAGAAAAAATCTGTCTGACCGCCTGTCACATATAATCTCCATCCCAAGTACCTTCTTTGCCGGTCCAAGATCCTTCATTACAAATGCAATACTGAGCTCAGCTTTCAGCTTCTGGATGACTGACATGTCCTTAGCAGCAATTAACATATCATCCACATATAATAATAAATAACAAAAGGACCCATCTGAAAGCTACTGGTGATGCACACAACTATCATATGGAGATCTGCTATATTCATGATCGACCATAAACCTATCAAATTTGTGGTACCACTGTCTTGAAGACTGCTTAAGACCATATAAAGATCTCTTAAGTAGACAAACATGATCTTCTTTATCTGGAACCTCAAAATCAGGTGGTTGTTGCATATAGATCTGCTCTTCTAAATCACCGTGAAGAAAGGCTATCTTAATGTCTAGTTGTTCGAGCTCCAAATTTTGAGAAGCAACAAAAGCAAGTAACACACGGATGGAAGAGTGTTTGACTACAGGAGAAAATACCTTCTTGTAATCAATACCCTCCCGTTGACTGTAACCCTTTGCTACTAACTTAGCCTTATATCTAAAATCTTGAGGACTTACTCCTTCCTTTCTCTTAAAGATCCATTTGCAGCCAATTGCCTTCTCGCCTTTTGGTAATTTGACTAACTCCCAAGTTTGATTCTTTTCTAAAGACTTTAGTTCTTCAACCATAGCCATGGTCCACTGCTCAGCTCGTGAACTACTAATAGCCTCCTGATATGTGGTCGGCTCGTCACCAATGGTATCTGCAATATTCAAAGCATAATAAACTAACTTAGCATAAGCAGAATCCTCAAAGCCATACTTTTGAGGTGCTCTGATCTGACGCCTGGATCTTCGAGTGGCAATCTGATCCTGATCTTACAATGTCACCTCCTCCTGAGTCTGTATCTCTGCATCTATCTACTGTTGTTGTTTATTATAAGTATCTTTATTTGACTGCTGCTGCTGTAATCTAACAATCTGGTCAATATCCACAACGGTCCTGTGCTGCTGACCCTGATCCTAATCTCTTTGAGAAGAACTGGGCTATTGCTGTCTTGAAGGAGTGGCTGTCTCATAAAATGTCACATCCCTGCTGACTAAAAATTCTTAAGATCCAAGCTCTATGCACTATAATCTGTAACCCTTCATCCCATATGTGTATCCAATAAATACGCACTTTTTAGCCCTGGGGTCCAATTTTCCATCTCTGACATGTGCATAAGTCGGGCTCCCAAAGATTCTGAATACAGAATAGTCTGTAAGTTTTTCTGTCCACATCTCTTCCGAAGTCTTCATACTTAATGCTGATGCTGGAGATCGGTTTATAATGTAGCAGACTGTGTGAGCGGCCTCTGCCCAAAAATCTCTACTTATTCAGAACTAGATAGCATAGATCTAACTCTCTTTAATAGTATGCAGTTCATGCGTTCTGCCACACCATTTTTTTAAGGTGTACCTACTGTTGTTCTGTGTCTAATAATATCTTCTGATTTGCAAAAACCATCAAATTCTGTAGAACAGAACTCTAAACCATAATCAGTCCAAAAGATTTTCACCTTCCTTTTGGTTTGCCTCTCGACTATGGCCTTCCATCTTTTGAATATTTCAAATACATCACTCTTGTTACTAATGGTGTATATCCAGACTTTTCGGAAGTAATCATCTATAAAAGTAAGTATATATCTAGATCCACCCTTGAATGTAATTAGAGCATATCCCCATAGGTCAGAATGAATATAATCTAATATTCCTTTAGTTCTATTCACGCCTATAGTGAAGCTGACTCTGTATTGTTTTCCAAATATACAATGCTCACAGAATCCAAGTGCACCAATCTTCTGACAATTCAGCAGACCACGTCTGCGTAGCTCCTGTAAACCTTTGTCTGAGATGTGTCCTAGTCTCTGGTGCCATAAATGTGTCAAGCGCTCAATTGAAGACTGTACAACTGATGCCTGTCCAACAACCGTATTGTCATCCAGATAGTAAGGAGTGCCACTCAATTTACCTCTTAACAGGATTAATACTCCTTTATTGATAGTTATAGATCTCCTATCCCATCTGCCCTCGCAACCTGCTCTGTCAAAGGCATGTACAGAGAGAAGGTTTCTTTTTAATTTAGGAACATATCTGACATCATCCAATATCACCACAGTATTTGAATTAGATTTAATTTGGATTGTACCAATACCTTCTATATTGCAAATATCATCGTCCCCAAGAAGAACGGTACCACCTGCACAAGATCTAAAGGAAGAGAACCATTCCTTATGGGGTGTCATATGGAAGGATGCTCCACAGTATAAAATCCAAGTATCAGCATGACTAACACTACAAGTAGCTGTAAATACTGCATCATCTGGTATACTGCTATGACATCCCAAAGTAACTGCAATAGATGCCGTATCTGAGATTGTTCCTTTATCTTTTTGTTCTTTCTCCTTTTTAGATTGTAGAAGTCTACATTCTAATTTCCAATAGCCTGGCTTTTTGTAATAATGATAAATACCTAATCTTTTAGATCTAAATTTTGATCTATTTTTGGACTTACTTCTACCTTGTCCACCCTTTTTCTGTTCATCTCTACCTCTAACAGTAAGACCTTGAGCCGGAGTCTGAGCCTGATGCTGAAGTTATACCTTTAATCTAAGCTCATTGGATAATAAAGTAGTTTCTACCTCTTCAAGACTTATAGTTTCTCTTCCATAAAGCATGGTAGTGATAATATGCTCAAAGAACTTAGGCAAAAAGTAAATTAAAATCAAAGTCTTATCTTCCTCATCTACATTGACACCAATATTTGCTATATCAAGCATGAGCTTATTATACTCATCCAAGTGATCCTTAAGTGGAGTTCCTTCTGCCATACGAAATGTGTAATTTTTTTCTCAAATATAATCTATTAGTTAGGAATTTTGTCATACATAAATTGTCTAATTTTTTTCATACACCTTTGGCTGTATCTAGATCCACAACATTGCGTAGGACTTTATCACTCAAACCTGAAAACAGGATTCCTAGGGCTCTCTCATTAATCTCTTCTTTAGCAGCCTCATTATCTCTCGGGATTACATCCATGCCCTTAAGAGCTTTTACTACACCTTCTTTAACCAATAAATATTTCACTCTTACCTTCCATGGTGAAAAGTCTTCGGTGCCATCAAAAACGGCCACTTCATGCCTGATGGTGGTGGTGTAGAAAGCAGATGCCGAATCATTAGCCATTAAAAAAATATGTTGCTTATTATCCGCCATCCGAGTGCTCTGATACCAATTATTGAGATCACGCGCAGCGGACTAGATCAATCTAGGCTTGAATTTTAATGTCGTATCTCTTTAAAGCAATTAATCGAACACATCACAGGCATAAATAAATAAACACAAAGAAAGTAAGATTTACGTGGTTCGGTATAAAAGATCTACATCTACGGAAAGGAAGAGCAATTCACTATATGATCCATCTCGAAAATAGGTACAATATAGGATACAAATTATCCAAAAATCAAAATCGCAAGGAAGGCGACAATATATCAAGGCAACAAAAATTCAGTTAGATCAACCAATCTCAGCCTCGGCAATAGATCAAAGGTAAGAAAATACCTGAGATGAAGATTTTCTTTCTCAACTTCGGCAAAAAATCAAGATAAAATACCAAAAATATCATTCAAAAAATCAGGACGTTTGGCCAATAGCACAAAGCATCCGTGAAACTGAGAAGAAAAGAGAGCTTCAATAATCCTTACACCCAAAAGAGAGAGAGGTTTGTACAAAAGCCTTCAATGAAGAACTCAAACTAAATGAGGATGAAAAATAGGAGAAATAATAAACAACAGGAACAAGAGTCGAGTCTCCAAAAGGAGAGAACATCCAAAATAAATAAAAGCAAAAGCTCCATATTGCTTGCTGTAGCTTGGTGCCAAGAGAGAGAGAGGCTGAGGCCTCCTTATAAAGGGAACAAACCACCACAAAGAGCATATAAAGAAGAGTCAAATATATATATATATATAGAATCCTTTTTTTGTAGAAAACCCCTCATTCTTTTATTATTTGGAGCAATATTATAACAAAAGGAGCCAGAACAAGGTTAGCCATACCCATAAACGATGACCCACTCCTCATCGAGCCCTCCGACAGGGAAGCCATTCCTCTGCAGCTCCAGTCTCGCCAACTCTCTTGGTGGTGGCAGAGTGATCAATGCCCCCGGATGGACCAGGCTATCGACTGGCGAGCCCTTCGGTACTTCCCCTTTTCATCGCGCTCCCCGCCGCCGCAGTCCCTTGGCCGGAGACCATCAGCTCGAGCTCACAGGGCACTGCCGCTGAAATACCTGAAAAACTCACCGACGGCGCCTGTATTGCTCTCCTCGGCCCGGTTCTTTGCAGGGAAAAGGGGACGGAAGGTAGCCGAGGGCGGGCGGCGGGTTTCGAGCCCTGGCCTTGAGTTCCGAGGAGGGGGAACTCGGCGAGGCCCGGCACAGATGAGATGTCCACGCGGTCCTCGAGGGTGAAGACCGAGTGCGGAGGCGGGAGCGAGGCGCCGAAGGTCTCCCGCCAGAAGGCGGAGACGGCCGCGGCCTGGCCGGTGATGGCGAAGCGTCCGACGTTGGCTCCACCGCGGTGGGCAGGGACGGGAGAGGCGAGGTCGCGGGAGAAGAGGGAATGGCTCTCGAAACCCCTCGAAAAGAAGAACCCCCATATCCTGTAGAGGGGGAGAGGACTAGAAACAGGAGATTAATAGAATCTGAACGTAGAATTTAGCGCCGTTGTAGCGCCATTTTAGGATGCACAAACCTAGAAATATCAACATTGTACAAGGGTTATGTGCAAAAATTGTTTGAACCATCGTTGCTTCGCTATCTGCCGAAGTTTTTGAAAGAACTTGACACCGCTTAATTACAGGATATTAGTGATGGCCCGCAGGGGGCTACGTGGAGAAAGGTTTATAACTAGTTTGAAGTGATATCAGAAGTTCGCTTGCCGATATTGCTTTAAGTTTATTAAACCATTTTTACACACGACTTCCTTGGTGGGATAAATATTTTTATTTAAATTCTTCATTATAACTCGGCAAGGATGCGATATCTCTCGGGCCCGACGGATGGATTCTATAAGCATGTTCTGGCCAGAAGTCTATGCAGACTCCCTTATATTTTTACAAATACCCCCAATTGCTTCAATTGTTCTCCCTCGAAACAGAGGAGATGTAAACAACTAAAAATATATGAGAGTATATTTATCAAGTCATACTTGCTTTGCGCCGTGTTACTGACATCATGTAAATGGACCAAATCAAAACTAATGGAAGCTCCGTTAGTTGCCATTGTGAACCAGGCACCATAATTGCCAGCAACAAAATTGCCACAAGTGATCATGATGGAAATGGATGAAGGAGCCGGTGGTAATTATCGGCACATATTCATTCTAACCTAATATTCTATTTTAGCTTGCACTCTTATTTAATCCTTTTCTATATTTAGCAAGTCAATATATATTCATATTTGATTGACACTCCTATTTAGTCTTTCTTCTTATTTAGCAATTCTATATTTGATTTCTCTTTACTTAATATATAATCGCGATATTACTTTCTCTTTACTTAGTATGTAATCGAGATATCCCTTCTTCTTATAATTGCTGCAATAGTTGGTCTTGTAATCTACATATACTCCTATTGAAAATCAATGAAATGCAAGAATCAAAAATAATCTTTAATAAAAAATTATCTTTTTCATGATATCAAAGTTTTAAAGCTCCAACGAGCATCTCTTCTTCTTCCTCCTTCAGTGCTCTTTCATGGCCACCGATTCATCTATCTCCATCTTCTCCAGTCCCTCTTTTCCTACTCCACCCAATACAACAATCTCTCTCATCTTTCCATCGGCACAGCATTTTTTATCCATCAAATTGAATGCATCCAATTTTTTAATCTGGAGAAAGCAAATTACTCCCTTCTTAAAGGGTCAAGGCCTATTTGGATTCCTTGATGGTTCTCACCTATAGCCCATCGATCTGATTGCCGCCGCTACTTGGCAACAACAAGATGCCCAACTCGTAAGCCTTCTTGTTGCTTCATTATCTGAAGATTTGGTTCCTCTTTTTTTTGACAAAGAGACCAGTTTTGAGTGCTGGAGCACTCTTCATGAAGCCTTTGATTCAGCATCTCCTACCTGACTCATGTCTCTACATCTAGAGTTGCAGAATCTTCATAAAAAATTAGATGAGACCATCACCTCTCTGCTCCGACATGCCAAAGCTATAGCTGATGAACTTGCTACCTCTGGTAATGCCCTCAAGCCAACCGAATTTAATCTTCATGTACTACGTGCCCTATGTAATGATCTATAAGATGCGGTCCCTGGCATTCTCAACCGACACATCCCACCGACATATACTAAACTTCATAGGTTGTTACTTAGCCATAAAAGCATGCGGGCATTCAGAAAATTAATCATTGCTGATGCCACTCCTTCTATCAATCCTACCATCAATACTGCTCAACGGTTCTCCCATTCTTCTAGTAATCCCAGGCCCTCTATTGGTCATGGCTTCACTTGAGGTCGTGGAGGACGTGGCAGATTTGGTCGAGGTCTTAGTCGTTTTGGTTCACTTGGTGGCCATAGTTCTCAATGGTATTTTTTTTGCAATCGTAACAACCACTCAAATGTCACCTGCTTCTATCACCCTTAACAGCCATATCCATACTTTCCCTCTCCACAACCTAATGCCAATTTCTCATATTCACCATATCCACATCCAAATCCATCTCAACGTCATCCTAATCAGTCACTTCTCCCTACCCCTCACCCCTCCACCGCCCTCACCTGGTACCTAGATATAGGAGCATTTCACCATGTCACTCCCGACATTCATTCTATGTCCTCCTGTGATGAGTACACTGATCTAGATCAGATGCATGTAGATAATGGTAAGGGATTACATATATCACATATTGGTCATGGTTCTTTTTTCTCTTCTTACTCTTCTCTTTCTTTTCAGTTATCTAACAGCTTACACGTCCCTTCTATTTCTAAAAATTTACTTTCTATATAACAGTTTGCAAAAGACAACAATATCTTTTTTTAAATTTTATCCCTCTCATTTTCTTATGAAAGACCAAACTATCAAGACCACGGTGTTATCCGATCTGAGTAAATGAGGATTATACACTCTCCATTCCAGCCCTTCTTCTTTGTCTGCATCTGTTCACATAGCCGAGAGCACCACTCTTGATGGCTGGTACAATCATTTGGGCCATCTCCATTATCGCTTGCTTCACTCCATGGTAAAAACCAATAATCTACCCTGCAAGTCTGCACATCTTCATCCCCTTTGTCCCTCATGTCAATTAGGCAAGTCTAGTAAGTTGCATTTATCTCCGTCCCATCGTCGCAGTCAGTTTCCATTAGATCTTATTTATAGTGATATTTGGGATTCTTTCCCTATTTCATCTTTATTAGGACACCACTATTACATAATTTTTGTTGATGATCCAAGTAAATATCTTTGATTTTATCCATTAATGCACAAATCTGATGTGTTCTCTATTTTCTTATAATTTTAAGCTTTGGTTGAACGGCATTTCTCTAGTACTATTAAATCAATCCAAACTGACTGGGGAAGAAAATTTCACTCTCTTTCTCAATTTTTTCATAAAATTGGCATTACCTATCGTGTTGCTGCTCCTCACACCCATGAGTAGCAAGGGGTTGTCGAACATCATCACCGTCATATTACGAAAATCGACCTATCCCTTCTTGCTCATGGGTCAGTGCCCATATCATATTGGTACTATGCTTTTGAAACGGCTATTTTTCTCATTAATAGGATGCCATCTAAAGTCTCTAGTGATGTGTCCTCCTTCGAACTCATTCACAACAAATCACCATCCTATACCTTCCTATAAATTTTTGGATGTCTTTGCTACCCCCTTTTTCATCCTTACAATAAGCATAAAATGGAGTATCGATCTCAACCGTGTGTGTTTCTTAGCTACAGTCCCTCTCATAGTGTCTATCAATGTCTTGATCTAAAAACAAATCATACATATATCGCTAGGCACGTTCGCTTCGATGAATCTATCTTTTTTTTTCAATCTCAAACTTCATTAACTTGTCCACCACCAACATCTTCCTCTTTCTCCCCTTGGGGTGTTACATCACTTCAATCTCTACAAGAGGCCACCCCACTACCATCTGTTCCTCGACTAGTTTCACATTCTTCTTTGCACCGTTTATCCACCTCAACATCGATTGCATCCCTCATTTCTCGGTCTGTCTCAACACATTCTCTTGTAACCGATCCCACTCCAAGCTCTTCTAGCATTACCGACTCTGCATCTATTCGGACTAGATTACTTAATGACCTATATTGCAATTCTTCATCAACAAAACCTTCCCTTCCCATACCTTCCCCTACAACAGCTCCCAGCAAGACAAAACCTCTTCTGATCCACCTATCCAACCCACCCGTACACACTCCATGGTGCTTCAACCTCGTCCCAACCAGCTGTCCGCTCTCACCACCACTATCCTCCCCATAGAACTTACTTGCTTTACTCGAGCATCTAAACACTCTGAACGGTGTGCTGCAATGACTGAAGAATTTAATGCTTTAATTCGCAACGGTACGTGGTCTCTTGTTCCATGTTCATCTCATCAAAAAAATTTGGTTGGCTGTAAATGGGTGTACAGGATCAAGAGAAAAGCTTATGGATCTCTCGAGCGCTACAAAGCATGCCTAATTGCTAAAGGATTCCATCAGTAACTTAGTCTCGACTACAATGAGACATTCAGTCCAGTTATCAAACCTACCACCATTCGGTCTATTCTAAGTATTGCAATATCTCAAGGTTGGTCTATTCGACAACTAGATATTCACAATATCTTTTTGCATGGCAACCTGACAGAGAAAGTATACATATCTCAACTATCAGGTTTTGAGGATCGCGACTGTTGGGGATAAACCCCACTCCTGCCGAAGTCAAGTTCGGTGCCCAGCCTGATGCGGCTAGTAGCCACGGAAGAACTTCGACGGATGGGTCTTGGCCGAACTATTACAGCCGACCGAACTACTAAGCGGTTGAGCTCCTTCAAACTCTCAGCGGCCGAACTCTTCAAGTGGCCGTCCCTTCAGTCGGCCGAACTCCGCAACAATAGTTCCTCGATCGAACTTCTCCAACGATCGAGCTTCTACGAAAGTCGGACTCCCTGCGGACTTCTCCAACGACCGAGCTTCTACAGAAGCCGGACTCCCTGCGGACTTCTTCAGTGGACGGGCTTCTTAATGGCCGAACTTCCATGAAAGCCGAACTTCTTATGATGGATTCCTACAGATGATCCCGCTACGGTTACACGATAATAACAATCGACATTTATCAAGTCAATAACGATCGACATTGATCAGGACAGTTACGACAATCATTAATCAAAGTGGTTACAACAAGCTCCCTCTATAAAAAGGACCCTCCCAATACACTTATGCCAGGTTCTAAAAACCCTTCTCTCCTCTTCCCACACTAAGCACTCCATTCTTGTTGACTGAAGCTAACTTGATCATCGAAGGATCCTGCCAGAGCCACCCCCCACCGGCTTCGGATAGGACTTTATTTTGCAGGTCCCCGACGGCGACCTCATCGGCCTCCACTCCAACGGATTCTGACGACGATCAGATTCTGCGTCAATAAATTGGCGCTAGAAGGAGGGCTGAATCTCTGAGATTCTCTTATTCTTAAAGGAGTGCTCGACGACGACTTCTCTCTCTCCGGAGATCCCTCTTCTTTCTCACTAGAGTTCTCTCCCGAAGAAAAAATACCTCGAGAGTTTCGACTCGACGATCGACAACCTACGCGCCAGATTCGTCTGTTCCCGTCTCAGCCTCGGTAGCCTAGTTTCCACATGAAGCCATTGTAGACGTAGAGCAGTTCAACCTGCTGGTCGGATCCATGGCCCCGTCGAGATGATGCTGGCCGTGCGACAACCTCCGACAGAAATTTTGCCAGCAAATCCGCCATGAGGACGCGAGGAACCAACCTTAAGAAAAAGCATTTGGGCATACCAATCATCCTTAGGAAGGAGAAACGGAGAGCAGAAGTTCTTTCGCAGAGGGTTTCACAAGGAGGTCAGAACGAAGTTCGGCGGAAGCGAAGCCGAACTCTCCCACGAAGCTCATCGCTCAAGTCAGGCCGAACTCTCCCCATCTCGAGTATGTCATCAATGAAACCTCCTACAAAGAATTCACAGGAGGCGGAGTGAAGTTCGGCAGCTAAAGCAAAGTCGAGCTCCACCTCGAGCTCGTCATCAAGGAAGTCTGGGTAAAGAAGGAAGAAGTTCCCCCATAGAAGATTTTGCAAGGAGGCGGAATGAAGTTCGGCCGTTGGAAGTTATCGCACGGAATGAAGTTCGACCACGTCCACGACCTCGAAGCTCATCATCGAGGAAGCCCCGACAAAAGCAGCAGGAAGTTCTCCCACGGAGGATTTCACGGGAAAGCGGAATGAAGTTCGGCGCGAAAAAAGCCGAGCTCCCCCTTAAAGCTCATCATCGAGGAAGGGGCATGAAGTCCTCCCACGAAAGCTTTCGCGGGAAAGTGGAATGAAGTTCGGTGCAAGTGAGGCCGAACTCCACCTCCAACCTCATCATCAGAATGAAGTTCGGCGCAAGTGAGGCCAAACTTCAGCCCGGGTATGTCACCAAGGAAGCCCCCTATTTCATACGAGGTGAGACGAAGTTCGGCCGAGCTCATAATCGCCCCAGGGCAAGCGAGGACTCCCTCTCGAGTATGACTCCAAGGAAGCTCCGACAAAGGGCATGAAGTTCTCTAGCAGGTTTCATAAAGGGATGGAATGAAGTTCGGCCGCACTTACGACCTCCACAGCATAAGGCCTGAACTTTTCAAGCTCACCACCAAGGAATTCCCACAGAGGGTTTCACAAGTCCAGCCGCGTCCATGACCTCCCCAGCGCAAGTGAGGTCAAACTTCACCTCGAGCTCGCCACCAAGGAAGCCTCGACAGAGGGGCGCAAAGAAGCCCTCCTCTCGGAAGGTTCCACGACTACGCCCCCCTCAACGCTCCTCGAACTCGAATTCTCACCGAAGTTAAGAACCAACTACCAAGACTAGAAGGGTTACGGTCTCCTCCAAACAAGCATGACCGAAGCAAGTACTGCCTCTACCATCGCGACCACGACCACGACACTGATGAGTGCATCTAGCTCCGAGACGAAATCGAGGAGCTCGTCAGAAAGGGGCGGCTGGGTAAATTCGTTCGATGCCAGCCTGAAGATCGGTGAAGGGCACAGCCGTAACAAGAAACGATAAGGTCGGCTGCCTCACGACGTCGTCAACGTTACCCCAGGTCCCAGCGTCGAAGCCAAGAGAAGCATGCTCCAAAGTGAGGAGGCCAGCATGAGATAGAAAAGATCGTCCGCATGAAGAAGGGCGAAGAAACAATGCTACTACGACCCTGAGTCACAAAGAATTCGGAAATACATTATCAGAAAAGAAGCAGTCAATAGTCGTCGTGTTAGGAACAGGAGGAAGACCTCGTCCTAACACGAGCAAATCAAAGACCATCAACCTCAGCCAGAGATAAGATCTCTCCCCGAGCAACCACCTCGGCTAGAGATAAGATCTCTCCCGAGAAGTTCGGCCAGAGATAAGATCTCTCCCGAAAAGCAACCTCGGTCAGAGATAAGATCTCTTCCGAAAAGCAGAGAAGTTCGGCCAGAGATAAGATCTCTCCCGAGCGACCACCTCGGCTAGAGATAAGATCTCTCCCGAGAGGTTCGGCCAGAGATGAGATCTCTTCCAAAAAGCAAAGAAGTTCGGCCAGAGATAAGATCTCTCCCGAGAGGTTCGGTCAGAGATAAGATCTCTTCCAAAAAGCTGAGAAGTTCGGCCAGAGATAAGATCTCTCCGAGCGACCACCACCTCGGTTAGAGATAAGATCTCTCTCGAGAGGTTCAGCCAAAGATGAGATCTCTCCCAAAAAGCAGAGAAGTTCGGCCAGAGATAAGATCTCTTCCGAGAGGTTCGGCCAGAGATAAGATCTCTCCCAAAAAGTAGAGAGGTTCGGCCAGAGATAAGATTTCTCCCGAAAAGCAATCTCGACCATAGATAAGATCTCTCTCGAGAAGTTCAGTCAGAGATAAGATCTCTTCTGAAAAGCAACCTCGGTCAGAGATAAGATCTCTTCCGAAAAGCAGAAAAGTTCGACCAGAGATAAGATCTCTCCCGAAAAGCAATCTCGATCAGAGATAAGATCTCTTTCCGAGAAGTTCGGCCAGAGATAAGATCTCTTTTAAAAAGCAACCTCGGTCAGAAGATAAGATCTCTCCCAAAAAGCAGAGAAGTTTGGCCAGAGATAAGATCTCTCCCGAGCGACCATCTAGACTAGACATAAGATCTCTTCCGAAAAGCAGAGAGGTTCGGCCAGAGACAAGATCTCTCTCGAAAAGCAATCTCGATCAAAGATAAGATCTCTTTTCGAGCGACCATCTCGATTAGAGATAAGATCTCTCCCGAGAGGTTCGGCTAGAGATAAGATCTCTTCCAAAAAATAGAGAAGTTCGCTAGAGATAAGATCTCTCCCCGAGCGACCACCTCGGCTAGAGATAAGATCTCTCTCGAGAGGTTCGACCAGAGATAAGATCTCTTCCGAAAAGTAGAGAGGTTCAATCAGAGATAAGATCTCTCCCGAAAAGCAACCTCGGTCAGAGATAAGATCTCTCCCGAGCGACCACCTCGGCTAGAGATAAGATCTCTCCCGAAAAGCAGATAAGTTTGGCCAGAGATAAGATCTCTCTCAAGCAACCACCTCGACTAGAGATAAGATCTCTCTCGAGAAGCGACTTCGGCCAGAGATAAGATCTCTCCTGAGCAACCCTACCAACCTCGACTGGAGAGCTTCAACTTCGACCTCGGTGAGAGATAGGATCTCTCCCGAGCGACCGTATCAACCTCAACTGGAGAGCTTCAACTTCAACATCAACTTTAGTCGAAGATGAGATCTTTCCCGAGCTTCGACTTGAACCAACACAAAGCCCAAAAGAAGACTTCAGCAGTCGTCTCTTCTGCACTCCCTTCCTTCGAGTTTCAAACTCGGGAGTAGAGGGGCTAGTGTTAGGGATAAATCCCGCTCCTATCGAAGTCAAGTTCGGTGCCTAGCCTGATGCGGTTAGTAGCCACGGAAGAACTTTGATGGATGGATCTTGGCCGAACTATTACAGCCGATCGAACTGCTAAGCGACCGAGCTTCTTCGAAATCCCAGTGGCCGAACTCTTCAAGTGGCCATCCCTTCAGCCGACCGAACTCCACAGTAATAGTCCCTCGATCGAACTTCTCCAGCGATCGAGCTTTTATGAAAGTCGGACTCCCTGCGGACTTCTCCAACGATCGAGCTTCTACAGAAGCCGGACTTTCTGCGGACTTCTTCAGTGGACGGACTTCTCAATGGCCGAACTTTCATGAAAGTCGAACTTCTTATGATGGATTTCTGCAGGCGATCCTGCTATGGTTACATGATAATAACGATCAGCATTTATCGAGTCAATAACGATTGGCATTTATCAAGTCAATAACGATCGACATTGATCAGGATAGTTATGACAATCATTAATCAAGGCGGTTACAACAAGCTCCCTCTATAAAAAGGATCCTTCGGATATACTTATGCCAGGTTCTAAAAATTCTTCTCTCCTCTTCCCACACTAGCACTCCATTCTTGTTGACTGAAGCTGACTTGATCGTCGGAGGGTCCCACCGGAGCCACCCTCCACCAGCTTCAGACAGGACTTTATTTTGCAGGTCTCCGACGGTGATCAGATTCTGCGTCAATAACGACCATCTAGATTATATCCGTCATCTTCATAAATCTCTATATAGGTTAAAACAAGCACCCTGTGCTTGGTTTCACCATTTCTCCCAATTTCTTCTCCGACTAGGGTTTGTTGCCAGCAAGATCAATCCTTCATTATTTATTTTAAGGATGAAATCTCATATCCTGTATATACTCATCTATGTTGATGATATTTTGATAACCAGCAATGACTCCAGCCAGGTCTCTCTTCTCCTTCATCAGCTTGCTAAAGAATTATTTATTAAGGATCTTGGTGATCTCCATTTTTTCTTAGAAATTGAGGCTGTTCGAAATAATACTGGATTATTATTATTTCAAAAATGCTATATTAAAGATCTTCTTTCAAAGATAGGCATGGTTGACTGTAAATCTATTCAAACCCCAATGGTCATTACAAAGAATTTTGATTCAGAAGGTGCACCCCATCCGAACCCTACACAGTATCACTCCATTATTGGAGCTCTTCAGTATGTTACATTGACACACCTGGATATTTTCTTTGCAGTGAATAAAGTATGTTAGTTTATGTAGTCTTCTAATACTGATCACTGGATTATGGTCAAACACATCTTAAGGTACCTTCAAGCTATAGCTGATCATGGGTTACACATTCACTGATCCACCTCTTGCTCTCTCTAAGCCTTCTCGGATGTAGATTGGATAGGTAATGGGATTGATAGGCGTTCTACTAGGGGCTATGTAATTTTTCTCAGCCCTAACCTCATTTCTTGGGCAACTCGTAAACAGAAGATAGTTGCCCGTTCATCCACAGAGTCTGAATATAAGGCCTTAGCGGATGCATCAACTGAACTAATATGGCTTGAGTCATTGTTTCAGAAACTTGGCCATTTCTTACATGGTCCCCCTATTCTATGGTGTGATAATATTGGGGCCACTTATCTCTCGGCAAATCCTATTTTCCATGCTCACACAAAGCATGTTGAAATTGATTTTTATTTCGTCCGTGAACGTGTTGCGTGACATCAACTATCTGTTCAATTCATCTCCACCTAAGATCAGCTTGTCGATATTCTCACCAAACCCTTGGGTACCTCACATTTTAGATTTCTAAGGGACAAGCTGAAGATTCATGCTCTCAATTCTTTATCTTAAGGGGGTGTATCAATGCATATTCATTCCAATCCAACATTTTATTTTGGCTTGCACTCTTGTTTAGTCATTTTCTATGTTTAGCAAGTCAATACATATTCATATTTGGCTGACACTCCTATTTGGTCTTTCTTCTTATTTAGCAATTCTATATTTGGTTTCTCTTTACTTAGTATGTAATCGAGATATTCCTTATTCTTGTAATTACTGTAATAGCTGGCCTTGTAATCTACATATACTTTTATTGGAGGTTAAATAATCCTCAATAAACAAATTATCTTTTTCAGCAATAAAGAACTACTCGATGCCAGAGGAGCAATTGATGCGAGAGGTGGCTGCTCCGATAAGGACTATGGGAGAGAGAATTGAGGGGTTGGTTTTCTCCACATGATAGCGATGTTGGCAATCGCCTCATGGCCGGTGGTGGCAGGGGATGGTCAGAAGATGATGATGGGGTATCACCGTGACTAACACAACTCCAGTTAGTTTTGATAGAAAGGCAATGCCAAGGGCTGGAGGCATAAAAGGTTTGATCGAAGCTAATCAAGAGCATCGATGAGGAAAGAGAGGAGAGGGTGGATCTTGGGTGGGCTCCCCCTCGAAAAGATAGATATTAGATGTATTAGTTCTCAATTAGCTCCATATCATGGTGCTTTGAGATTGTCAGATCTATCTATCGATATAATGGATGATAGATAGAGATGTAAATGATACTTAAAAAATCCATAAGTGGACCTAACTATTTTATAATAATTGGACATGAATCCAAACTAAGTATTTGATGATCTTGTAACATGACCCTTAGAAAATATTTATACCACGTTAGAGTAAACAATGATAAACCCTATTTTGGAACTTGTGGACATATTAATATATGTTGGGGATAAATTTCGCTCCCGCTAAAGTCCAGTCTGATGCTTAGCCTAATGTAATTGGTAATCACGGAAGAGCTTTAGTGGCCAAACCTTAGCCGAACTTCTCAGCGGCCGAGCTCCAGCCGAACCCCTTCAGCCGATCGAACTCCTCAGCGATCGAGCCCCAGCCGAACTCCTTCATCGATCAGACTCCTTCCAGACTTCTCCTTCGATCGGACTTCTTCAGGAGCCGGACTCCTCCCAGACTTCTCCTTCGGTCGGACTTCTCCAAGAGCCGGATTTCTCCCAGACTTTTTCTTCGGCTGGACATCCTCAGAATCCGGACTCCTTCCAGACTTCTCCTTCGGCCGAACTTTCCTAAGATCCAAACTTCTCTCAGACTTCTCCATCGATCGAACTTCCACAAGAGCCGAACTTCTTCCGGATCCCTCCTTCAGTCGGACGCCTATAGGAGCCGAACTCCTTCCAAGCTTCTCCTTCAATCGGACTTCTCCAGGAGCCGAACTTCTTCCAGACATCTCCTTTGATCGAACTTCTACAGAAGTCGAACTTCTTTCGGATCTCTCCTTCAGTCGGACTCCTACTGAAGTCGAACTCCTTCTGGATCCTTCCTTCAGTCGAATTTCTATAAGAGCCAAACTCCTCCTTCGGTTGGATTCCTCCAGAAGTCGAACTCCTTTCGGACTCCTTCTTCGATCAAGTTTCTGCAGGAGCTAGACTCCTCCTTCGGTCAAGTTTCTGCAGGAGCCAAACTTCTTTCGGACTCCTTCTTCAGTCGAATTTCTATAGGAGCCGAACTTCTTTCGGACTCCTCCTTCAATCGGATTTTTCCAAAAGCCGAACTCCTTCCAAACTTCTCCTTCGATCGAACTCCTTCAGGAGTCGAACTTCTCCTTCAGTCAGATTTCTCCAATAAATTGCTTTCGGATGATCCCTCCAGACGTATTATCTTCAGAAGTTCGAACTCCTTTGAAATTGATATATGTCGAAGTCCACCAACCAACGCCCGCTTTCTTTGAGCTACGACTATTAAATCTCGATGAATGGTCGCCATTAGTCTGCTACAGACGATGCTATAGGCAGCGTCCCCCTCCATGACAAACTCCATCAGGCCTCAAGCGGCCCACCATCGAATGGTATGATTGTCACTATCAGTCTGACGATAACTTTCTTTCCATACCGAATCTCATGCGGTCTCGAGCGATCCACTACTAGACGATATGGCCATCACCATCAATCAAGCTCAATCTATAAAAACGAATTCTCCATATATGTTTTCTCTAAGCTCTCTTCTTCTTTTCAAAATTCTATCGAACTCTTGCCTGAGCACTCCATTTCTATTGATCAGAAGAGCTGACTTGATTGTCGAAGGGTCCTGCTGGAGCCACTACCATCAACTTCGAATGTAACTTTATTTTGTAGATCACCGACGACGACCTCATCCTCCTCCACTTTAGCTCATTCTGACGTCGACCAGATTCTGCACCAACAAAATTGATACTAGAGAAAGGGGCTCTATCTCTGAGATATCCTTATTCTTAAAAGAGTGCTCAATCGACCCTACCGACCTTCTTCTCCAAGATTCATCTCCATTCTCTTTCTCAATCCTAAGAAATGCCTTAAAAAAAGATGACTACCTGAAGATCTATCGCTTCTACCATCAGATCTGAGTTGGATCCATCCATTTCTGCTCCATCATCGATACTTCAACCTCCACCTCCACCAATGGCCATGGTAGATCTGAAGCAATTTTACCTGCTAATGCAGCAAATTTAGGGCCTCACCAAGATGGTGCAGGCCATACGGCAGCCTCCGACAGCGATTCCACCAAAAAATCCATCATCAGGATGTTGAAAATCGATCCTAAGAAAGAGCACTTGGGCTAGTATATCCGTCGCCCTTAAAAAGAAGAAACAGAGAGAAAAGGATCTATGTTCGGATCATGATTCTCCTCTAGAGGAGACCCTCCCAATCTGTAGCCAAAAGCCATCCAAGATCTGTGATCGAGACGATATCTTCGATTACAAACTGCGAAAGATGGACTGACGGATTGAGAAACTCTGCCATGTCATCCCGGCTCGCTGTGATGACGTCTGCATTGATTCTTCTTTCTCTTTTCGAATTATGCAAGAGCCCGTTCCATCGAACTTCAAGCTTTCTCAATTTGAAAGCTACGATGGAACCTCTGATTCGGTTGATCATCTGAAAACCTTCCGAACCATGATGCTACTCCATGGCATACCAGACATTATATTATATCGAGCTTTTCCATTTACCTTAAAGAGAGTAATAAGAAACTGATACTCGACGTTGAAGTCAGATACGATCTTCTTTTTTGATCAGATGAGCCATCAGTTCATGGCTCACTTCATCAGCAGTCGACGTTCGCATCGAGGTTTGAATTCTCTGATGAATGTCAAGCAGAAGGAGGGAGAATCCATCCGGACTTATGTCATCCAGTTTAATGCTGCAGCATTGGAGGTCCGGGACCTGGATCAGTCCGTTGCAATGGCCGCACTCAAGGATGGCCTTTAGAAGAATGATTTAGTATTCTTTCTGAAGAAGTACCTCAGGAATTTTATCCATCTGCTAGCCCTGGTCAAGGGATATGCCCGTGCGGAAGAAGCCTTCAAGTTGAAGGATGAAGAAGCCGTAGGAAAGTGATGGATGGATGAGTCTAATAGACCCACCATCGATGGAGGGCCGAATGAAGTTCGATCGTGCTCATAGACTTTCACTGAGCGCAAGTGAGCCCGAATTTCTTCTCGAGCTCGTCATCAAAGAAGCCCCGAGAGAAGGATGCGAAGAAGTTCTCCCTTCAGAAGGTTCTACAACTACGTCCTCCTTAACGCTCCTAAAACTCAAGTTCTAATGAAAAATTAAGAATCAACTATCAAGATTAGAAGAATTACGATCTTTTCTAAACAAGCACAATCGAAGTAAGTACTGTCTCTACCATTGTGACCACGGTCATGATACTAAAAAATGCATCCAACTCTGAGACGAAATTGAGGAGTTCATCAGGAGGAGCCGACTGGGTCGATTCCTCAAATGCTAATTTGAAGCAGGAGAAGATCGATCAAGGATGCTGCCATAGCTAGAACCATCAATGATGGAGGATCAACAAGGAGATCGACCGCCTCCCAACATCATCAATGCTACCTCTTAGAGGGGCTTGGTACTTCGGCGAGCTGCTATCTCTAAGCCTCAAAGCCAGAAAAAACTTGCCCCAAATTAGAAAGGCTCGCATGAAGTAGAGGAGGTCGTCCGATATGAAACTTATCATCTGAAGGAGCTCGAAGGAACAATGCTCCTATGACCTTAGAATTCAAAAAATCTGAGGATATACCATCAGCAATTTTTCTTCAATAAAATTTTTTCCTTTCAATATTTTTGTTTCTTGATGTAAAAACTATGTGATGATATGAAAGAAGCAATCAATAGTGGCCATGTTAGAAATAAGAGGAAAACCTCATCCTAACATGAGCAAGTCGAAGGCCTTCAACCTCAATTGGAGATAAGATCTTTTTCGAGCTTCTACGTCAATAGAAGATAAGATCTTCTTCAACCTCGACTGAAGATAAGATCTCTTCTGAGCTTCAAAATCTATGCCAACAAGAGATAAGATCTTCTTCAATCTCGGTTGGAGATAAGATCTTCTCCGAGCTCTACGTCAACAGAAGATAAAATCTTCTTCAACCTTGGCTGGAGATAAGATCTCCTCCGAACTTCAAAGTCTATGCCAATAGGAGATAAGATCTCTTTCAACCTCGATTGGAGATAAGATCTCTCTCGAGCTTTAAAGTTTACACCAATAGAAGATAGATCTTCTTCAATCTCGACTAGAGATAAGATCTCCTTCGAGCTTCTACGTCAATAGAAACTAAGATCCTCTTCAACCTCGATCGAGAGATAAGATCTTCCCCGAGCTTTAAAGTCTATGCCAACAAAAGATAAGATCTTCTTCACCTCGATTGAGATAAGATCTATCCTACGTCAATAGGAGATAAGATCTTCTTCAACCTTGGCTGGAGATAAGATCTCTTCGAGCTTCAAAGTCTACGCCATAGGAATAAGATCTTCTCTTCAACTTTGGCTGGAGATAAGATCTCTCCCGAGCTTCTATGTCAATAGGAGATAAGATCTTCTTCAACCTTGGCTGAAGATAAGATCTCCTTCGAGCTTCAAAGTCTATGCCAACAGAAGATAAGATCTCCTTCAATCTCGACTGGAGATAGATTCTCCTCGAGCTTCAAAATCTATACAAGAGATTAGTCTTCAACTTGCTGGAGGATAAGATCTTCTCGAGCTTGGCTACGCCACATGAGATAAGATCTTCTTCAACCTCGATCGAGATAAGATCTTTCTCTGAGCTTCAAGTCATATACCAATAGGAGATAAGATCTCCTTCAATCTTGATTGGAGATAAGATCTCCTCCGAACTTTAAAGTCTACGCCAATAGAAGATAAGATCTCCTTTACTTCGACGAATTCTCCTCCGAACTATACAATAGGAGATAAGATCTCTTTTAACCTCGACTGGAGGTAAGATCTCTCCTGAGCTTCAAAGTTTATGCCAACAGAGATGAGATCTCTTTCAACCTCGACTGAGATAAGATCTCCTTCGATCTTTAAAGTCTTATGTCAACAGAGAGTAGGATTTTCTTCAACCTCGACTGGAGATAAAATCTCTTTCAAGCTTCAAAGTCTACGCCAACAAGAGATAAGTCTCCTTCAACCTCGACCGGAGATAAGATCTCTCTCGAGCTTCAAAGTCTTATGCCAATAGGAGATAAGATCTTCTTTCTCGGTTGGAGATAAGATTTTCTTTCGAGCTTCTACGTCAAAGGAGATAAGATCTTCTTCAACCTCGACTGAAGATAAGATCTTCCTCCAGTTCTACGTCAATAGAAGATAAGATCTTCTTCAACCTTTGGCTGAAGATAAGATCTTCTTCGAGCTTCAAAGTCTATGCCAACAGGAGATAAGATCTCCTTCAACCTCAGTTGGAGATAAGAATCTCCTTCGAGCTTCAAAATCTACGCCAACAGGAGATGAGATCTTCTTCAACCTCGACTGAAGATAAGATCTCCTCCGAGCTTCAAAGTGCCACATGAGTAAGATCTTCTTCAATTTCGACCAGAGATAAGATCTTCTCCGAGCTTCAAAGTCTACGCCAATTAGGCAATAGGAGATAAGATCTCCTTAAGTCTCAACTCCTTAATTCGATTGAGATAAGATCTCTCCTCGAGCTTCTACATCAACAGGAGATAAGATCTCTTTCAATCTTGGCTGGAGATAAGATCTCCCCTGAGCTTCAAAGTTTACGCCAACAGAAGATGAGATCTCTTTCAACCTTGACTAGAGATAAGATTTCTCCGAGCTTTAAAGTCTATGCCAACAGAAGATAAGATCTTCTTCAACCTCAACTAGAGATAAGATCTCTCCTAAGCTTCAAAGTCTACGCCAACAAGAGATAAGATCTCTTCCGAGCTTCAAAGTCTATATCAATAGGAGATAAGATCTCCTTCAACCTCGGTTGGAGATAAGATCTCTCTCGAGCTTCTACGTTAACAGAAGATAAGATCTTCTTCAACCTCGACTGGAGATAAGATCTCCTCCGAGCTCTAGTCTATGTCAATAGGAGATAAGATCTCCTTCAATCTTGGCTGGAGATAAGATCTTCTCTAAGCTTCAAAGTCTATCAATAGGAGATAAGATCTTCTTCAACCTCGATTGGAGATAAGATCTCCTCCGAGCTTCAAAATCTATGCCAACAGGAGATAAGATCTTCCTCCTTCAACCTCGACTGAAGATAAGATCTCCTCCGAGCTTTAAAGTCTACGTCAATAGAAGATAAGATCTTCTTCAACCTCGCTTGGAGATAAGATCTCTCCCAAGCTTCAAAGTCTACGCCAATAAGGGATAAGATCTCCTTCAACCTCGACTGGAGATAAGATCTCTTCCGAGCTTCAAAGTCTATGCCAATAGGAGATAAGATCTCCTTCAATCTCGATTAAAGATAAGATTTCCTCCAAGCTTTAAAGTTTACACCAACAGGAGATAAGATCTCCTTCAACTCGGCTCAACAAAAGATAAGATCTCTTAGACCCGAGCTTCAACTTCAATGGGTGACAAAATCTCCTCCAGCTTCAAGTTCAGTGGGTGCAGAGTTCAAAAAAGGACTTCGATAGTCATCTTTTTGTACTCTCTTTCTTCGAATTTCAAACTTGAGAGTGGGGGGACTATTATTGAGGATAAATTCTGCTCCCATCGAAGTCCAGCCTGATGCTTAGCCTAATGCAACCAATAATCACGGAAGAGCTTCAGCGATCAAACCTTAACCGAACTCCTCAGCGGTCGAGCTCCAACCGAACTCCTCAGTGGTTGAGCCCCAATCAAACTCCTCCATCGACCAAACTCCTCCCAGACTTCTCCTTCGATCGAACTTCTCCAAGAGCTGGACTCCTCTCAAACTTCTCCTTCGATCGGACTTCTCCAGTAGCCAGACTCCTTCTAGACTTCTCCTTCATCGAACTTTTCCAGGATCCAAACTCCTTCCAGACTTCTTCTTCAGTCGAACTTTCTCAGGATCCAGACTCCTCCCAGACTTCTCCTTCGGTCGAACTTCTATAAGAGCTGAACTCCTTCCGAATCTCTCCTTTACTCGGACGCCTACGGAAGCCAAACTTCTTCTGAGCTTCTCCTTCAGTCGGACTTCTTCAGGAGCTGGACTCCTCTCAGACATCTCCTTCGGTCGAACTTCTACAGGAGTCAAACTTCTTCTGGATCTCTCCTTCAGTCAGACTCCTACTGGAGCTGAACTCCTTTCGGATCCCTCCTTCAATCGGATTTCTAAAGGAGCCGAACTCCTTCCGGACTCCTCCTTCAGTCGGATTTCTCCTTCAGTCGGATTCCTCCAGGAGCCGAACTCCTCTAGGAGTCGAATTTCTTTCGAACTTCTCCTTCAGTCGGATTCCTCCAGCGGATTGCTCCCGAATGATCCCCTCCAAACGTATTTTCTTCAAGAGTCCGAACTCCTCTGAAATTGATATATATCGAAGTCTACCAACCAATGCCTGCTTTCTTCGAGCTGCGACTATTAAATCTCGACGAACGGTCACCATCAGTCTGCTACAGACGATGCTATAGATGGTGCCCCTCTCCGTGACTGACTCCATCAGGCCTTGAACAGCCCGCCATCGGATGGTATGGCTGTCACTATCAGCCTGACGACATCTTCCTCTCCATACCGAATCCCACGCGGCCTCGAGCAGCCCGCTACCAGATGGTATGGCCGTCACCATCAATCAAGCTCCGTCTATAAAAAGAGACTCTCCAGATACGTTTTCTCTAAACTCTCTTCTCCTTTTCGAAACTCTGCCGAACTCTTGTCCGAGCATTTCATTTCTGTTGGCCAGAAGAACTGACTTGATCATCGGAGGATCTTGCCGGAGCCACCACCATCGACTCCGGATGAGACTTTATTTTGTAGGTCATCAGTGGTGATCTCATCCTTCTCCACTTCAGTTTATCCTGGCGTCGACCAGATTCTGCATCAACAATATATATGTTAAAATTTTTTTTTTTTTCCTTGACAACCATATTGGGAATTCCGTGATTGTTTGAACTCTAGAGTCTAGACCTCTTCTAAGTAGATAGGGATGCCATTGGTTGGTTATTTTCAGTAAAGCTTTGTGTGACATTTTAGAGCAAATGAATATTTAGTGAGTTCTTTATCCAAACTATGTCACAAGGCTTTCGCTTTCTGCATAACAATACAACCAGGAAGTCATCACCAAATTCCTGAATTCAATTTTTATAGTCACTTCAATCCAAACTCTCCCATCTGTTTAATTCAAATATATCCAATGCTAGTTTGCATGCGTTGCTGGGTTAATTAAAATGCACCAAGTGTATATATCTCCAAAGAAATTCACTAACTGAAAGCTCACCGTAGAGAGTTGTCAGGTTGTGATGGATATATAATTCTTTGGTCCATAAAACCAAAACAAATCGGATCTCGTTCAAAACCATCGTATTTATTTTACATTTTTAGCACTTATGTGAAGTGTTATGCATATACTTTTGAAAGCATTATATCATCACCCCCAATCTCAAATGGAAAGGATATGGCGGCATCACCTCATTTAAATCGTTAGCATGTCACAACGAGCAGTTCATGTTTTTGTAGAATGTATAGGAAACAGACGAAAAGGTCTACTCCATAGCATGTAAAGGATAATGCTTATTTGTACTAAACATAACCTAAATGATAGGGCTAATACATTATAAGGGCATGCTATGCATGATGTCTCTTCCGAGACATCCATCCGATAAAATTGGAACGATACATGGAAGATTAGCAAGGCCCCCCGTGCAAGGATAACATGCACAAATCGAGAAATGATCCAAATTTATTGGATGCCTTGAACACGACGATTACACTTCAAAATGGAGATGAGAGAGGCTCCCTTAATTTGACTCCTTCAGGAAATTCTTCAGAGCAATCAGGACCGCATGGAAGATTCCAAGATTTTTTAGCAAGTCCAGTTCCTTCTTTAACATCATTGCCCCGCCTCTCAACCTCTTTACCCAGTGCTTCAACGGTTCTCTGCAAAGGCAATCATTTTACCAATATAGCACATCTTATTTCTCATAACAAAAATTGTAGCACATTTTCTTTCTTGTAGATGTTAGCTTCAACGCAAGTTTTTTACTTGCAAATTAAATTTAAGAACCCTCAGGTGATACTTTCTTCCGAGCTCTTTTCATTTGTTAAGAAATGCTATATGTCATCATAAAATTCCCAATATAGATAAAAAAATATACTTGAGCTTATGATGATACCTGAGTGAAGATTTTCAATGCTTCCTTGGGCTCGTTGTTTTGTATTATGTCCACTGCTGCTTCCTGCATAAAACATCCATGCAGATTATTAGGCATGCTTCCGAAGAGTCTACTGGAAACAACCTTCCATATATTGGATCAGATGGATGATGGCTTGGTCAAAATACATGCTAGAATCCAAGGGAAGACACATGGAAGATCATGCGATAAACATTGGAGGAGACCTATTTATCATGTTCTGCTGGCTATGCTTCAAACGAAAGGAAGCAGCCTCATTTTTTAGTGCTCCATGAGATCCTTCAGAAGTGCAATTTAGCTAATAATTCTCTTATTGTCACGTTATAAGTTGCAAACTCTAAAGAATAAAAAGTAGATTATTTAAAATCAAAAGCTTCAAATCGAGCTGTTGCCGCTGATTCTCATGATCCAAAAGAATGTCCTCTGTATATACCTTGGTTTGGAAGAAATTATCACTACGAGCACAAGTAAAAACCATATAAAAATGAATAATTATCTCATTAAATAAACTATGTAGACTGGGATTTAAACCATGTACCCGTGCATCGTTCAGTTCTTCTTCACTCAAGGTTCTGGGCTCCATTTCAATCGTGCAGCCAAACCGCTCCATATCACCAATTACTCAAGCAAATATACCCGCACAGCTTTCCATTAATGATAATTTATATTTAGAGAAGGGATCACGGATCATATAGTTGACAATTATATCAGAAAAAGTAGTGGGAAAGGGTAAGCAAGTGGGTTCCATGCCTCATGTGTCTCGTTGAAAGCTTTAGTTAATTATCATCACGAGTTCTTGTGAAGCTTTCCTTTTTCCTTTTTGACTTGGACTCGCCGGAGACAGGTCGCAGCAAGCACCAAGTGAAATGAGTGGCTTCTAGGAAGAGCAGCTGGTAAATATAACGTTTTAATAGAGTTTTTGTATATATTAATTAGAGCTGTTAAGCTTGATTTATATTAATTACTGATCCATTCCCCAATAATTAAAGAGAAATTATTCCACACACTGAATAGCTAATCATAACTACTCGTCCCTCTACCCAATTTACCAAGCACTCAAGTACTCAACTCTGCGTAGCTACATAAATGAGAGAATGCGATCATCTGCATGCATGGCATCCGGTGCATAGTGTAGGAAATAATTTCTCAATAATTCAAGCCTGTAAGATAAAATGGTTAGTTAACAAGATTAAAGTTGAGGATATCATGATTTTGGATGAATAGTTGGATATCTTATATATTATTATTATCGTTATTTAATTTCATTACATATAATATAACCAGTATCTTTTTCTCAAGTGAGGAAACGAACCGGATCATTAATTTTCAACATTTTGACACCTACCACACATGTATTTGAAATTGACGTATTCCGGCGACCAAACGAAAAAAGCTTTTCGCAACTGTCGATGGATTACAACAATTATAATTACAATTGCAAATCTTATTGTATTTAATTAGATTTGCGCAACCAAAATGCAATCAATATATTTCTCATTTGCAATATTTTCTAGTTTGCTCGAGAAGTTTTAAGGTGCACCGTAGATGGGAGTGGTAATTGGATCAGATCAAGTTGAAAACGGATTGAATTAATGCTGATCGAATCAAAAAATTATCAATTTAAATTTAATTTATTTATTAAATAGATCAAAAATTTGAATATGAATTCAATCTTTTTATTAAATAGATAATTCGATCTAATCCACTTAATTCATTTACTAGATAGATCAAATTAGATTAAACGAGTCTAAATAAATCAAGTTAAATGGGTCAAATTAATCAGATTTTAAATACATTAAATAGATCTTAAATAGATTAAATATGTTAAATGAATTAAGTAGGTTATCTGATTTAATTTAATCTAAATATTAAATAAATTAAATATATCAGATATATAAAATCTAAAATTAATTTAAATATTAAATATATTAAATAGATCGATCTGTTTATCATCTAAATCTATTAAATTTAAATCTAAATATATTTATGATGGATCGAATATGAATCAAATTAATGCGTTGAGTCATATATTTTATCAGTCCTAACCATAGATGGATCAATCAATATCGTTTTATAGATGGCTGGGCCTTTTCTTTCTTGGCAGCATTGTCGAGAGTCCAAGAATGGTAACTTTTTTCTTTAAAATTTTTCTATCCGAGGAACTCAGTCAATATTGGTTGCCAAAAATGTTAACCCATTTGGTTAGCTTACATCATTGCCCGTTGTGAGCTTGAAGTACATACATTTCTAACGCACACATCTCTTTGTCCTTTGAGCTGCCACAAACCAGTCGCCATGCCCGCAGACTTGTATCCCGCTGTGGCATGTGGTGGTCACGGTAGCGTACGCTCATCTAAAGCATCTTGCTCGGACTGAAAAACTTAAGGGAAAAATTTTTTAGATAAATTTAATTTATTATATTATTTTTAAAAAAATTATAAAAAATAGAGAAGAAAAAAAATAAAAATATAAAAAAAATAGAAGTTTCATCAAAATCTAGAGTAGAGGATCCTCGAGCATCATCAGCTGCAAGTAATAAGATAAAGTCAGGATGGATGGTAAAAATGATATCTTAAGCTAGACCAGCCGACTGGTCTGCCCAAGCATTTCTTGGCAAAAAATATATTGAGCTTGAAAGTATGGAAAAGAAAAAAAGGAGCCAATAATATGTAAGCATCAACATTGATGAAGGCAAAATTTATTTTTGAGCAATCCAATGAATAACTATAAGAAAGTCACCCTCTAGAATAAGATTATGATAGTAAAATTTTATCATAACTAATTGGATAGCTTTCAGAGCAGCATAAAATTCAAATATATGATGTAGATAAAGTCAATAAAAAGATGCTGCATCAACATTTTAAAAGTAGTGTATCGAGATGGTTAAATAGTGATATGCTGAAATGATTGTAGAAAATTTCGGTTCAAAATATTGGTATGATATTTTTTTATTCACTGTGTCCGTAACACACGTGGCATGCTAGGCCTATTCAGAAACTTTTAATGCAAGAGGCTACTAATCTTGTTTGTGGTGGTGCTAAAGCCTAGCTAGAATTGCAGCGATTATCTGGCTTGGGCTGCCAATCCTGCAAGGCTATCTCAGGGCATCAGTGGTGCGTGCATGAAGGGCCGTCCGCATGCATTATTGCAGCACCTTCGCTTAAGCTAAAATGCTGCAATAAACATCTCTATGTACAAGTTATTGATATCGATCATATTTTCTCCTGAGTGAAAGCAGAGGGTGGTTAACCTTCCAGCAATTTATTAGGGAAATCCAAGAGTGGAAGCCTGTATTATCTAGTATAGACGAAAGGAGAAGCATGTCTTGGATTCAAAGTTACTTGATCCCATCACTTCCCCTCCGCACCCGCCATCCTTTGTCCTTCCCCATGCAGCACTCAACGCAGACCACCACAACAAAGACATCCCCTACGTACTACAAAAAAAAAACACCACGTGTCGTGTACCTGGCCATGACCACCACAAACCACCCATGGAATCCGTTGGCTCCAATTCTCCACGGTCCAGCGCTCGGGCCACCACCATCGGCTCCCGATACAACCCTGCCCAGTATGTAGCCGACCGGATCGTCCGAGCTCTCCGCCACCGGCTCCGCCTCCTCCACCGCTACGGTACCAACTTCTTCATCTTAGGGGCCACCGGCAACGTCTACATCGTCACCCTCGCCAGCACCTCCTCATGCACCTGCCCCGACCGCAGCGTCCCTTGCAAGCACATCCTCTTCGTTCTCCTCCGCGTTCTCCGCCTCTCCGTCGGCGATGCCTGCATTTGGAGGCGGACCTTACGGCCGTGGCAGCTAGCCCGCCTCCTGGGCACACCCACAGCCCCCGACGTTCTCGCCGGATCCCGGGCCCGGGAAAGGTTCCACCGGCTCTTCTCAGTCAACAGCGACGTCGGTCGAACGAGGGCGAGGGAGGATGACGACGCTGTTTGTCCCATTTGTTTGGAGGAGATGGGGGGAGGAGGGAGGCTGGTCACGTGCAGCACGTGCGGGAACTCGTTGCATGGGGAGTGCCTTTTGGGTTGGAGGAGGAGCCAAGGGAGGAACGGGACCAGCTGCGTGGTGTGCAGAGCCCGGTGGAGGGAGCAGGAGCGACACGTCAATCTGGCGGGGTACGTTAGCGAGGAGGGCGGCGGCGGCTTGTACGCAGGTTAAGGGCGTCGGGTGGATGTAGCATTTAATTAGTTTGGAAGATGGCAATCTGTATGTATATATTTGTGTTCTTAAACGAAATCACTAACACTTAGAATTGGATAACCATCTTTGGATCGTGCGTTAGCTTGAGCTAAAGTTAACCTTTTTTTTACAACGTTGTGTTGTCAGCCGAACCCCAAGGCTCTGATGGAACAATGACATTAATTATCAGCAAATGATTGTTTACTTGGAGGGCTAATCATGGTTCGAAAACCCAAATTAAAGGCTCGTTTTTTCACTAGAAAATCAACTAAATCAGCTCGATAATAAACATATAAAATAATATAACCAGTTATACAGTAATGCGTGCGTATATCGTACAAACCAATCCAGCTTCATTCACCACGCCAATCTTGAATTTTTGAAATTGATTAGGCATTCAATTCATTGATCGAAATCTGTCAAAATATGCTGAAGCATTGGAGGAGATTCTTCAAGGAACAAAATAAGCCATGGAGATTCTCAAAATGACTTGTCATGTTTGGAAGAAGTGTTTTAAAAGTTCAGCCAATTTTCAGTGATAGCATAAGATTCAGGATCGGCAACAGAAAATAGGTGGCTTTTTGGCATGATCAATGATTAAGAGAGAAACCATTCAAACTTGCATTCCTAGGTCTCTGCCTCCGGTAGTCTATCAACCAACGCAAATACTTCTTCGGTGGCAGAGTTTATGGAAACTGAAGATCCTGCAAGTCACTTCAAAAGCAAATATCGGTCACAAAGTAGTGGAAGAAGAATTCTGTTGGCTTAGAAATCTTCTTCTACAGGAGAACACTAACAACGGAAGAACAAGGTCTCATGGAAATGGCATAAGAACGGTGAATTCACTGTAAAGGACTGTCATAAATTCTTTAGCTACTGAGGCGTACTTTCCTCCCACGCGAGGATCATTTGGAAGAAGGTTAACGGGTTAAAATCTTTCATTGGCTGTTGATTCAAAACAAGATTCCAACAGTAGACAATCTGTAGCGAGGTAAATAAGAACTGGAATCATCTCTTCCTAGGACGCGTATGTTCGTGGACGCTTTGGTCTGCAGCCTCAAACAAAATGATCCTAACTCTATTTCCTGAGACAACGTATATACGAGCTATGATGTGAGGATCCATGTGGTGAACGTATATTTATACCAGGACTCATGCTTACTCATGGTCTTATATTAATTATTCGTTAGAAAAATTTTAGATATTTATATAGGATCTCCGGATCTAATTTTTTTGAGTGGGATCGTGGATTATATGGTCTTAGTTGTAAAGTCAATCCCATCATTCTTAAGAGTCAAGAATGGATGGCCTGATGTCCATAACATGTTGGTGTTTGTGGAACGGACAAGCAGCCAAATTTTTGAACGGATAGTATTTTTCAAAAAAATAAAATAAAATGAAAGCCAAATTCATCTGATGAACAGCTCCAATGCACCGAGTAACACTTCGAGCCGGAAGTGGATAAAGCAAATTAGGCCTGTCCACCCGGCCCACCGCCTTGCTTATTGCCAGGCTCGGAAATTAGTTCTTTTGGGTCCTGTTGGTTTCAATTTTCAAGCCCAAAAACTTCGGACCGGGCTAGGACATGCGATTTTTTAACGTAAGTTAGCAGTTTTACAAGAAATTTTTTGTTGTAAAAAAACTATACCATCCTATTTGATTGCTATATATTTAAAACATTCATAATATTTAAAATTTTATTAATAATAAAAATATTTTTTCTCAAAAATTATAATATTCTTTCATAAAAATTATAATATTATAGAAAATATAATTTTATATTATTTTAGACCTCGTAACTTTTATGAAAAAATGTTATAATTTTTAATAAAATATCATGATATTTTTTTATTTACATTTATTATTTTTTTATATCGTATTATTATGATATTTTTTCTTAAAAATTATAACATTGGTGAATAAAATGCTATATTTTTTACGTCACTATCATAATTTTTATAAAAAAAATATTATAATATTTAAAAAATATTTTTATTATTTAAAATTTTAAATATAAATATTAAATATGCATAAAAAATTACTCATATATTTACCTATTATATCAATTTACATATAAAATTTTCGATCGCTTCCGGACAGGACCGGCAAAATGATTGTCGCTGATAACAGGCCCAGGCCCGGCAAGAACCCGGCTCGATCCGACATATCCTCTGGTCTGGTGAAGAACAAGAGGAGACCGGCAGACGGTGGTTGTGGAGAGCTCGTACAGGAGCTGCTCGCCGGCGGCAGCATCGTGGAGAAAAACCCCAAACGGTTGAGGAGGGGGACATGGAGGCGGCGAACGCGGCGACGGCAGATGGCAAGAACCGGAATCACCCTTTCCCATGGCTGAATTTGTTGGTGACGGAGCCCTTCTACCTCCTCCACTTCCTCGCTTTCTTCTCCTACTTCGTTGTCCGCAGCTCCGTCTCTCAGTCTCCTCAATCGGATCTATCCCATCGCCTCCTCCGTCGGGTACTTGCACCAACTCTGATCTCCCGCTATTCTTCTTGAAATTTGCTCCTAGATTTCTTGTTTTCTCCTTTAATTCAGATGCTTTCTTTTCTAAGTTTCATGAAATTTTTATTTTATTTTTTTCGAGGAATTGAGAAGTTGATTTGGTTCTTCTTTTATTTTGAATCTCTTCATTTGGGGATGCGCAGGAGGTGCAAGCGATCCTTACGTTCTTGGTGCTGGTATCAGTAAAGGTACGATGCTATTGGGTTGTTTGCTATCTGTTGAGAGAATTTACGCACTGATGGGCGTTAGATAGTGAAGACGCAATGCGCGTTGCTTTTTCTTTTGTTCCTTTATAAGAAAGTGAAACGTCAAACAATGCACGGATGTAGATGATAAATTCAGTATTTCACTGGTTGGGGAGTCTAAATAGGTTCCTCGTTTATGGCTTTTTCTTTGAAACTAAAAGATTACTCTTTTATTCCTTTATGTTATGGAGGATTGCTAGTGAAAGGCGAGTGTCGTGCCTTATATACAGATTTTTTGCCAATTTTTAAGCAAATTTAGTATTTTCTCTGGCAAGCACCGTGACATCCAAGGAAAAATTATGCACTAAAAGTATTTGGTAAAAGGTGAGCTATAAAGTACATCTCGTTGGTGACTTCAATGAAACTCGTGAAATATACCTTTTGGACTTTAGAGTGACGGGAAGGAGAGAAAGGATAGCTTGCAACATGTTTAATGAAAAGCCCATCAACAATCCCAATGTTGTAACAAAGAAAATTATATAGAAATGCTGTGACAAATTTTTCTAGTACACGGGTATTTTCAACCTACCTTCTCCTAGATAAACATAAGAAAGCTTTATTCATGCAATTGTTTGCCTTTCCTAAGTGCCTCTTTCAATGATGAGTGTTTAAATTTGACACAGAGTGCAACTGAATAAACCGTAACAAGGAAGGTGCGCAACTGTTCTGACATTCCAGGGACGCTCCTTGACTAGGAGATATATTAGTGGGCATACTTTTTGCCACTTCTTTATCATAACTGTTGGTGCAGAATCTGATCGACGCTGGATTGAACTGAAGTGGAGGAGGACGAGATCGCCGTCGGTGACCTACAAAATAAAATCCCATCTGAAGTCGGTGGTGGTGGCTCCGACGGGATCCTCCGACGATCAAGTCAGCTCTTTTGGCCAACAGAAATGGAGTGCTCAAAAAAGAGAAGTGACCTTAGAGCTTTTGAGAGAAGAAGAAAGCCCAGAGAAAACGTATCTGGAGGATCTCTTTTTATAGGTGGAGTTTGATTGATGGTGACAGCTGCAGCTGTCTGGTAGCGGACCGCTCGAGGCCTGGTGGCTTTGGTATGGAGGGAAAGGTGTCGTCAAGCTGATGGTGACAGCCATACCATCTGGTGACAATCATATCGTTCGGTAGCGCCATACCGTTCGGTAGCATCATACCGTCCGGTAGCGTCGTTTGTGGTAGACTGATGGCGACCGTTCGTCGAGATTTAATAGCCGTAGCTTTGAGAAAACAGACGTTGGTTGGTGGACTTCGGCATATATCAATTCCAGAGGAGTTTGGATTTCTGAAGGGAATACGCCTGGTGGGGATTATCCGGGAGTGATCCGCTGGAGGAATCCGACTGAGGGAGAAGTCCATGAGGAGTTTGGCTTCTGGAGGAGTTCGGTCGAAGGGAAAGTTCGAAAAGAGTTCGGCCAAAGGAGAAGCTCGGAAGGAGTTCGGCTTTTGTAGGCATCTGACTGGAAGAGCGTGGAGGGAGTTCGGCTCTCGTGGCCGTCCGACTGAAGGAGTGTGGAGGGAGTTTGGCTCTTGTGGGAGATTGATTGGAGCTCGGCCGCTGAGAAGTTCAGCCGGTTGAAGGAATTCGGCTAAGGCTCGATCACTGGGGAGTTCGGAAGGGGCTCGACCGTTGAAGCTCTTCTGTGACTACCAGTTGCATTAGGCTGAGCATCAGACTGGACTTCGACAGGAGCGGAATTTATTTCCAACAATAGTCCTCCTACTTTCGAGTTCGAAACTCGAAGGAAGGGAGTGCAGACAAGACGATTATCGAAGTCCTCTTCAGGGCTCTGCACCGATTCAAGTTGAAGCTCGGGGGAGATCTCATCTCCAGCCAAAGTTGAAGTTGAAATTGAAGCTCGGGAGAGATCTCATCTCCAGCCGAGGTTGAAGTTGAAGTTGAGGCTCGGAGGGATCTCATCTCCAGTCAAGGTTGAAGTTGAAGTTAAAGTTCGGAGGAGATCTCATTTCCAGCCGAGGTTGAAGTTGAAGTTGAGGCTCGGGGGGATTTTGTCTCCAGCTGAGGTTGAAGGAGATCTCGTCTCCTACGGTCGAGGTCGGAGGTTGAGCTCCTTGAGGGAGATCTTATCTCCTGCAGCCGAGGTTGAAGCTCGGGGGGAGATTTTATCTCCTACAGCCGAGGTTGGCTCGGGGGAGATCTTATCTTCTGAAGCCGAGGTTGAAGCTCGGGGGAGATCTCTTATCTTCTGCAGTCGAGGTTGATTTGATTGCTTGGAAGAGATTTTATCTCTAGCCGACGTTGAAGCTCGGGGGAGAATCTTATCACTTGCAGTCGAGGTTGATTCGGGCGCTTGGGGAAGATCTTATCTCCTGCAGCCGAGGTTGGTTCGGTCGTTCGGGGAAGATCTTATCTCCTTGCAGCCAGGTTGATACGGACGCTCGGAGGAGATCTTATCTCCTGCAGTCGAGGTTAATACGGATGCTCGAGGGAGATCTTATCTCCTACAGCCAAGGCTGGTCCGGTCGCTCGGAGAAGATCTTATCTCCTGCAGCCGAGGTTGATACGGGCGCTCGGGGGAGATCTTATCTCCTGCAGCGAGGTTGGCTCGGAGGAAATCTTATCTCTTGCAGCCGAGGTTGGTCCGGTCGCTCGGGGGAGATCTTATCTCCTGCAGCCGAGGTTGATACGGGCGCTTGGGGAGATCTTATCTCCTGCAGCCGAGGTTGGCCCAATCGCTCGGAGGAGATCTTATCTCCTGCTGTCGAGGTTGATACGGGCGTTCAAGGAAGATCTTATCTCCTGCAGTCGAGGTTGGCTCGGTCGCTCGGGGGAGATCTTATCTCCTGCAGTCGAGGTTGGTACGGGCGCTCGGAGGAGATCTTATCTCCTGCAGTCGAGGTTGGCTCGGGGGAGATCTTATCTCTTGCAGCCGAGGCTGGTCCGATCGCTCGGGGGAGATCTTATCTCCTGCAGTCGAGGTTGATACGGGCGCTCGGAGGAGATCTTATCTCCTGCAGCCGAAACTGGCTCGGTTGCTCGGGGGAGATCTTATCTCCTGCAGTCGAGGTTGGTACGGGCGCTCGGGGGAGATCTTATCTCCTGCAGTCGAGGTTGGCCCGGTCGCTCGAGAAAGATCTTATCTCCTGCAGTCGAGATTGATACGGGTGCTCCGGAGAGATCTTATCTCCTGCAGCTGAGGCTGACCCGGTCGTTCGGAGGAGATCTTATCTCATGCAGCCGAGATTGATACGGGCTCTCGAGGGAGATCTTATTTCCTGCAGTCGAGGTTGGTACGGGCGCTCGGGGGAGATCTTATCTCCTGCAGTCGAGGTTGGCTCGGAGGAGATCTTATCTCCTGCAGTCGAGGTTAGTACGGACGCTCGGGGGAGATTTTATCTCTTGCAGCTGAGGTTGGCTCGGAGGAGATCTTATCTCTTGCAGTCGAGGTTGGTCCGATCGCTCGGGAGAGATCTTATCTCCTGTAGCCGAGGTTGATACGGGTGCTCGGGGGAGATCTTAATCTCCTGCAGCCGAGGTTGGGGAGATCTTATCTCCTGCAGCCGAGGCTGGTCCGGTCGCTCGGGGGAGATCTTATTCTCTACAGCCGAGGTTGATACAGCGCTCGGAGGAGATCTTATCTCCTGCAGTCGAGGTTGATACGGGCGCTCGGGGAAGATCTTATCTCCTGCAGCCGAGGCTGGTCCGGTCGCTCGGGGGGAGATCTTATCTCCTGCAGTCGAGATTGGTACGGACGCATCGAGGGAGATCTTATCTCCTGCAGCCGAGGTTGGCTCGGGGGAGATCTTATCTCCTGCAGCCGAGGTTGATACGGACGCTCGGAGGAGATCTTATCTCCTGCAGTCGAGGTTGGCCCGATCGCTCGGAGGAGAATCTTATCTCCTGCAGTTAAGGTTGATATGGGCGCTCGAGGTAGATTTTATCTCCTGCAGTCGAGGCTGGCCCGGTCGCTCGGGGGAGATCTTATCTCCTGCAGCCGAGGTTGATACGGACGCTCGGAGGAGATCTTATTTTCTGCAGCCGAGGTTGCTATGAAATGGTATTTCTGTGTCTACCGTGTTAGTAGGGACATAATGTTTCAACACTCTACAGTATAGGTGTATTGGCATCAAGGAGGCCATGTTTCATTTCTTTGTTGGCTATGAACTGGCTTGGACTAAGTGGAGCAATTTCACAGTGCCTGTATTGGCATAACTGGGAGCCATTCGTGCACTTATTACGCTTGGGACCCTCTTCCACACCTTATCTAGCTAGACTTCTCTGAAGTACAGCGCATGACATTTGGATTGCTAGAGATATGCATCACTTCATGTTTGTTTTAGTTCCACCAAGGGTGGCAATCAGACAGGCATCGCTTGTCCCACTAGATTCTCTCTATTAAACAAACTGCTCCATCTTCACTATTCTCTACTCCATTGCACTGGGATACTTGGGATACTTCTTTTGGTAACAATAGTCACTTCATGTTCTTGTCCATTGGTTTCCCAGTGGTAAGGAGTAATTAAATTAATTTTGATGGAGGAGTTCACGAGAACCATGCAACGAGAAGTTTTATTCCTGGTTCAAGAATCTCAGATCCAATTTAGCACGAAAAATAAGGCACAGTAACCTATAACCAAAAGGTTTGGCTTTATACGTTAAGTGAGGATCTTCGTCCATGTCATTTACGCCATTTGCACTCTATCTTATAAGACCAGAGAGTTCAAAACAGCCTAGAGTTCCTAGGATCTACGTCTTTTTCTTTTTTTCTTTCTTTCTTTTTTTCTTTTTTTTCTCTGAAAAGAAGGATAGGATGGAAGTGCGTCCGTAATTCTTTAGGAATTTGAAAGGGAATACGATGATATCCAACATCCAGAGTTCAATATGCAAGTCTATGCATTAGAATTATTCAAGATCAAACTTCAAAATCAAAGTCCAGGACCGGTCCATCTTGAGTAGAGGCCTAGAACATGGGCAAAGAAGTCATTCTGTCTCTATATGGAGACATGGTTTTCGATGAAATCAAAACCTTTGGGTTTGACATGGGCCAGTTTTCGACATCCTGATGGCGGGTTTTTCGGTGGAGTGACCGCCGGAGGCTGCCGCATGGCCTGCATTATCTCGGTGAGGCCACGAACCTGCTGGATCAGCAGGTTGAATTGCCTTGTATCTACCACGGCTACAGATGGAACCTGGATTGCCGGGGCTGAAGCGGGAGCAGACGGATCTGGATGGGATCGGATCGCGGAGGCCGCCGATCGTCGGGTCGGAGCTCTCCTGAGAGGCATTTTCTCTTAGGAAAGAACTCTAGAGAGGAAGAAGGGAGATCTCTAGAGAGGAAAGAGAGGTTGTCGCTGAGCACTCCTTTAAGAACAAGGGAACCTCAGAGGCAGAGGCTCTTCCTCTAGCGCCAATTCTGTTGGTGTAGAATCTGATCGACGCCGGATCGAGCTGAAGTGGAGGAGGACAAGATCACCGTCGGTGATCTGTAAAACAAAGTCCCATCTGGAGTCGGTGGTGGTGGCTCCGGCGGGACCCTCCGACGATCAAGTCAGCTCTTCTGGCCAATAGAAATGGAGTGCTCAGGAAAGATAAGTGACCTTAGAGCTTTTGAGGGGAGAGGAGAGCCCAGAGGAAACGTATCTGAAGGGTCCTTTTTTATAGGTGGAGCTTGATTGATGGTGACAGCTGCAGCTGTCTGGCAGCGGGCCGCTCGAGGTCTGGTGGCTTCGGTACGGAGGGGAAGGTGTCGTTAGGCTGATGGTGACCTTACCGTCCGGTAGCGCCATATCGTTCGGTAGCGTCGCCTGTGGCAGACTGATGGCGACTGTTTGTCAAGATTTAATAGTCGTAGCTCTGAGAAAATAGGCGTTGGTTGGTGAATTTCGGCATATATCAATTCCAGAGGAGTTCGGATTTCTGAAGGGAATACGTCTGGTGGGGATTATCCGGGAGTGATCCGCTGGAGGAATCCGACTGAGGGAGAAGTCTGTGAGGAGTTCGGCTGAAGGAAAAGTTCGGAAAGAGTTCGGCTTCTGTAGGAGTTCAGCCGAAGGGAAAGCTCGAAAGAAGTTCGGCTTCTGTAGGAGTTCGGCCGAAGGAGAAGCTCGGAAGGAATTCGGCTTCTGTAGGCGTCTGACTGAAAGATCGCGGAGGGAGTTCGGCTCTCATGGGCGTCCGACTGGAGGAGTGCGGAGGGAGTTCAGCTCTCATGGGAGACCGATTGGAGCTCGGCCGCTGAGAAGTTTGGCCGGTTGAAGGGATTTGGCTAAGGCTCGGTCGCTAGGGAGTTCGGAAAGGGCTCGACCGCTGAAGCTCTTCCGTGACTACCGGTTGTATTAGGCTGAGCATCAGATTGGACTTCGGCAGGAGCGGGGTTTATCCCCAACAATAATCATTGTTGTTAACCACATAAATAGATCTGAAACTTCCAAAAATTTTGCCTAGTTATTTGTTCGAAGTGTTGTGAATATCTATGTGGCATCCATCTTCTATGAAAAAGGTGAGTGGTGTATAAAGCGATTGTTTAACCAGACAACTTTCTGTCCTGTAAGATCCAGTGATATCACGAGTTAATTGAACTGATAGAGTGTCACATTTAGAACCATAGAGGGAGATTCTAGTATGGATTTCATGATAATGACAAATTTGAAATACACTTTTGTTTGTGAATGACATATGGTGCTGATCCAGATCTGTACTTGTTCAACAGGCAGTCAAAGAGGAAACTTGGGAAGCACTCATTGCTGATACCCTGTTCTATGCAAAGGTATGACCATCTATCTGCTGTTTTAATATGATTACAAGATATTCATTTTTTTTTTTTTCATGCAACTTTAGTGCCTTTCAATTGTACACTTCCCATTGGGTGATACTTATATGGAATAAGAATTTAGTAAATTAGATAAGACTGAGAATGCCACAGTAGCTTCATTATGATTTACATTTCTATTTTATCTTCTCAATCTCAGCAGATGTTTTTCTGAAGTCTAACAAAGTGATATGCCTTATTGGTTACTTGTCCTTTGGGCTTTCCTTTTTCAGGGTTTTCTCTTTGCAGTTGCTTTAGTCATCAACTATCATTTGGCTTTCTGTTATTTGTTAGGGTTCATAGGTACGTGAACTCATAATATTGTTGACTTTTTAAATTAGCAGTTCAATAGATTGTGTAATGTAGTATATGCTAGAGAAAAAAGAGAGAAAGGAACAGATCAACATCATTAAAGCGCTTATGGCACTAGTAAGCAAACCTTTTTTTTGTATGTGCATTTAGCTTGGGATGCTGGACGAAGAAGCTCTTATAACAGTATTTGCTGCATTCTGCTAGCACTACTATTCATCTTGCAAATTCCAAATATTAGTGACAGAGAACTGTCATTGTATGAATCCTCCTACCTTGTAATGTAACATGCTCTTCCTTGCTCAAGTATGCTGTATATATTGGACCTGACACTGTGAATGGAAGTTCCAACATTAAAGGAGGTCATTTTAGATAACCATTTTCTGGCATTTAGGCTAACTGGCTCTAATGGATACATGACTTCTAAATGTTTCCTAACCACTAGATGTTTTTTCTTTAAACAACAGAAGCATGGTTGATTAATAAACTTGGTCTTTGTGAATTGGAATAATAGTTGCCAATTAAGATTTTAGTCTCACTGATGATGGAAGGATATGCAAGGTGAAAAAACAGCTATTCAAGGAAACAGGATTAGGAAAACATAAGGCACACTATAATGCCTTAAACTCCTAATATTAACTGACTCTTGACCCTTATAATGACTAAATAAGGAAAACACATAGCTAAAATTCACCAGTCTCAAAGTTGAGTAACCACATGCCTTTATGCCCCACATATGTGGGATATCTGAGACTTGCAGAATTTATCCTACATCAATAATCCATTTAGAATATGGATTTTGTAGGTGGGAGGTTTTGTCTTAATGATCTAATTCAGAGTTTCCAGTATTATGAGTATTTTGATTCCAATTATTTGTCTGCCCTAGTTGTGAAGATGGTGATTTAGGTATATTGCAAAAAATTTATGTTGAGTTCTTGTGTGTGGCTTTGGATGAATTTTCTGGATATTTTGTAGTTGTTTTAGAGTTACATGTTTGTCAAATTCTTTGATGGCATTTTCTTTTTTTTTTAAAAAGAAATTAATACATTTTGATTATCTTTTGCAGTTATATATGTTGTATGTCAGCAACCACCTTATGATGGTTTAGGTATGGCTCATTTTCTCATTCTTCACTTAAGCTAATGGAGATCTAATTCAGTTACATGCATGGGCTTACCATTAGTTGAGATATATGTTATAGTCCTGTTTTTCTTAAACAGTCAGTTGATTTTTTAAGGATCATATGAACTAATAATTTTATAGTGTAACTATTTTTTCTGAATTTTGATATCTGTAATTCATTTTATCTGCTTTCCACTTGCTTTCTGGTAATGAACACTTGGTGTTTGTTCTGTGACCTACAATAATTTCTTCCATTGTATTGCTCAGTATACTGGTGAGTCAATCGGTGTTTCAATCTTTGGTGCAGTCTCAACACTTGCACAAGCATTGTTGCCATGATATTTCATATGTCCTCATGCATACTCTTAATCATAGGAGTCTCCCCGAGTTCTTTCTGTCAACATACTAAGCATAAAAGTGGACACGATGGCTGGCCTTCTTGGCATCAAGCCCTATGGGTGGTCACATCTTAAATTTTCCTTGACAGCTTTCTCCAACTTTTGGCAGTTTTCTTTGCGTCACACATTTTTCCTTGAAAATTAGCATGGCAGCACTTCTTTGTGAGATCAAGCATTTTGAATTTTTATAATACATTTGATAAGTGTTGAGTTGTTTTCTCTTGCTATTCTCTGTCTAAATTGTACACTGCATATGATCATCAGATCTCATCATTTTGCATTCTTGAAAGCTCTCTACCATAAGTATAGTGGAGTACTGTTACATAGCTGTTCCCCTTGAGCATAGTTTTATTAAATCTTGTCCTATAGCATAGTCCTTGTTAAACAACTTCTAAATGTCTTCCTTCATTTATGCCATCCTTCTACCATATTAGATTATCATCTTTCCCTATATTGCATCCTATTGATAACTACCTACTACCATGATATAGAATTTTTATTCTATGTGCAAGTTTACTTCCATGCAGTAAAAGGATATGAACTACTAGTTCGAACTGTGTAGGGAAAAATGGTGTGGCTGAAAGTAGTTTGTACATTATTTGAATAAGTGAGTCTGCAAGCTGTACATCATGTAAATGGAACACACTAGTGGGTTAACATCTTTTTGTTTATATGCAACTTAGATAAACATGAGGTCTTTATTCCTTTTATCCCTCTCTCTTTTTTTTTCTGACATGAAAAGTTTTGCATTTTATTTGCTAGAATAATTGGTTGATCGGATTTTTCTTTTATGTTTTTTCCCTAATGACTTCTTTAGGTGATTCAAGTCAATTGACTCCATTGCAATTGGAAAGCTTATTAACTGAAGGAAACACCTCGAGATTTTGGTTGGTCAGTTGTAGTGCTTTAGCATGTATTGTTTCATCCATTTATATTGGCCATGCATCTTGTCTGAAACTAGGTAAGGTAGATATTTTCAATATTATGTTTGTCACTTTTCAAATGCGCTGTTGGAGTCCACCTGATTGGTAAATCCAAAAGATGAAACGCTACTAAAGGGGATGATATTGACGTGAACTAACTTTTTGCAGCCATGAAAGAGATTGCATTTCTCTTATATTCATTTAAGTGTGATGTGGTCCAGCCTTTCATGAAGACTAGAGAAATTTTGGAGGTTTGCTCAATAGCACTAGCTTAAAGTGCAGAATTAATAGCGCATGCCCTTATACATGCCAATTGGTCTTTTAGGTTTCAAGAAATGCCCTTTGCTGAACCAAGATGTGTCACCTAGAAATTTAGCACCACACAATAGAGGGTTGACAACTTGACATTGCATGAAGAGCTAGCCATAAAATAGCTTAATGGATTGCTACTTGATATATGAAGGTGAACTTTAAAGTAACTGATAATGTTCTTATTGTCTTGGTCCTCATTCTAGATGACCTTACTTTATTTGGCTTTTCCTTATATGTTCTAAATCTTGGGACCTTGAGCTTCTATCCATTTACTTAAGATACATGCACAAAGTACTAAACCTTCTACATAAGCAACTTGATTCCTTTGGTCTTGAGATCCTGAAAGCATACAGATTATCAGCTTCTTGCACATAAGCCTTTGTAAGGTGGGTATTTCCCAGCATGCTTCCTTCTTTTAGATACTTTCCACAAAACTCAATTATCAATCTTACTATACATGGCACATACTATTGGCTTGTTTATCAGCAGCATGGCTTGCTTGCACCTGTGTCTCCAATTTCTTGCCATTCCACTTTGTTCTCCATTCCACTTCATTAACATTTGTCCTTTTGAAGCAATCCACCCTGCCACTAGCTTGCAATGTTATCCCACAATTTTATGTTGTTGAAACCTGCTTGCAGTGATTTTCTCAGTAATCCGTCCTTATGCTTGAGATGTCAAAGGTTGGATCATATTTTTGATGACTTATATCAGTTTGTGCTCTTTGCCCTTGATGCAACTCTTCTTCATACTTTCCAAAACGTAAAAATTACCTGCCTAAAGTTTCATCTATTTCTTTATTTTTAGCATGCCTTGTTGGAGCTTCATTAGTGCAGGGGACTTCTTATATATGTTCATGTGTCACGTGTGCATTCATCTCAACTATTCCATCAGACTCGATGTACTGACAACTCTTGTCTAGTTATCTTCATATCTTTCTTCCACACTATCTATATGTTGCTCTGTATTTTTTGTAGAGATTGTGAATTATTTCTTGGTTCTGTCTATATATATTATCCTACAGAAATGCCCAATTAGTTGTCTAAACATTTATTTATTTATTAGTGAGCCTGAATGTGGACAATATGATCCAAATTTGTACTTGGGTTCCTTAAATGCATCTCTAAGTACATTGTTTCTGATTCATGGTTTAAATCCATACTTGCTGTGTAACTTTGCTTTGTGTCTCTATTGAGATTTCACATGCACCCCACCCTTCTCAAGTTTCACCTCTTTATATTTGTTTTTTAACTCTCAACAGCGCATATTTGGTCCTTATGGACCCCAAGTTATTATATGGTTTCTTAAATTTAACAAAAGTGATATGGAGACTGTTTTTCTTTTCTTAAGTTTCAATTAATAATAAAGATTGAAATAATCTTCATGGTTAACTTTTGTTGCTTGAATCTAATTTAGCTTATAAAATCATTATCACCTGTCTTTTCATTATATTACAACTTCTCATAATGGCACCATGCATCATTCAAGTTTAATTCCTTGGTAATCTTGAAATCTTGTCAATACTTCTAAATTTATATGAGTTCCCTTCTCTGATGTTTGTTATATTTATTTTAATAATCTCATTAAAGATCTCAATTTACTAAAACATGTTTTATAAAATAATTTTCCAAAAAAATAATTACATTAACTGTGGTCCTAGATATCATTTCCCCGTGCATATTTTCCAGAAATTAAACTTTGATAATACAGGTTGACCAGTGGTTAGCAAGCACATACTTCAAGTTTACTTCTTCTAGAGTAGATTTGACATACTTATACCAGAAAATATATATCAGCAACGAGAGGCCTTTTTAGGTGGAAGATAGAGCAGTGGAGAAAATCAGAATATGATATAAGACTTTGTATCTTCTTCATAACTCATAGTATGATATTCTTTGTAAAAAGTGACTATATCTTCTCATTTAGCTGGTATTTAAAACCTTCCCTGCATTTTTTTTTTAATATTTTGAAAATTTTGTCATTACCCTGAATGCTTCGGTGGAGATTTTTTTTTACCCAAACTTCCTCATCGGTCATGACATTGACAGAATCATTTGCACTTACCACTTGTTCTCTAAACAATTAAAATATCTTGAAACCTGACCTGTTAAGATCTTTGGAAACAGGCATATAGAGTAGTAGGCAAATTAAGCTCATTAAGTTTAAGGTGGATGCATTGGTTATCCTCCAAGTTCCTTGTTTTTCAATTTTTCATCCTAATTAACCAATTGATATATCAACAGGTCATGTTTAATTCTTCAAACCGAATGATTGAACTTAAAATTTAGATACCTATTATACTAATTATTGTGATACAAAATTGATGAACTAGTGTTACTGTCACCATCTAGGCCATTCCATGCATTTTGCTGCCATCGATGGATGTTAGTTTTTTCTCCAGTGTCTGCAAACATGCACGCATAATGTTCATTGGTATATATTTAACTTTTTAATTATTATTATTATTATTATTATTGTTGACTTGAGCCTGTTTTCCTGGATTAAATTACCCTAATTAAATTCCTTGGAAGAGTTTTTTTTTTTTTTAGTTTTACCATATGATCTTTTGAGAGGGCTGAGTTTAGTGTTTGCAGGTTGAATTTCGGACTTTGTGCTCTTCAACATGTATACGCACAAGCCGTGTTTTTCCTGAGCTCTCCACCATGTGAGTTTCTGTTCTACATTATGAGGGTCTCCTATGCATCACATTTTATACATCCATGATGCCCTTAAGCTTTATCACATTTGGTGCGGTGTAATGCCAGAGATGATCAGTAGTGCACTAGAAGGGAGTCATTCTGCATAACATTGCAACAAAGTATTTTCTATTTATTATCTGAAATTTGTTTTGCTAGATAAAGTACTCGATGTGCATGTGCATCAGAAAGTTTCATGTTATTGGTATTTCCTTCATGAGTTTTATGTTTCTAAAGTTTGCTTCTTTATATAATCGATAGATCTCATGCTTACCATCTGGCATTGAATATTCTGAGTTTCTGGGCAGATATTCAAATAAAAATATATCTTTTGGAATAGTTGATATCGGGCACTTTCCAAATGCTGCAGAGAAGTTTGGAGTATCTTTGTGGGGTAAATTTCTATTGTCATATTTTTGTGTTGCATCTTGTTGGGGACACTTGATTCTATTAACTCCTTGCTTATAAAGTTATGACTTTTGTTATTATTACATGTATTTTAGGTCCCTTTAACTTGGACATTGATGCGCAGGTCAGCTTCCAACTTATATATTATTTGACAATGCGGTGGAAATTTCTCGATTTCCAGATTTCAGTAGTCCCATGCCAACTATTAGCAAGGTTTTTCTCATAACTTGTTACCTTTTTTTTTTTATACAAACATGCAGCTTGATGATAATCAGTGATAATTATATTTTTTGACATTTCCACTCATTCTCCAAAAGCTATGGGAACTTTTTTTTATATGTGGCCTGATAATAGTGCACATGAATTTATACTACCCTTTATTAAGGAATTCATGATCATTAAAATTATGTGACTGGAGTGCGATCTTTATTGCCCCTAACCTTGCATGTTAAGACTCAATGCAATAGCAGGAGATATCAAGCTTTTTCATGCAATGTGATAAAAGAAGTGTGAATCATGAAGTTAAACTTAGATGCATCATGTAAGACAGAGGGGAAGAAAGGAACTAATTATTTTCTTTGAGAAGTATTTGGAAGTGTGCGAAATAGTTTAGAAGGAAATGAAAAGACTTCTCTATAATTCAATATCAATGAAGTTATGGAGATTTCCCTTAATAGGGTAATTTTTTATGTGGCTTTCATTTTAATTTCTTTCATGAATTTTCTTTATTTTGCTGAGGATATCTATAGGGAAGTCTTCTGACAAGTTTTGCCACTAAGGTTATGGATGAGCTTATTCTACATCTATTTCCAAAGTCTCCAAAAAGATGGTTAAGCATATGACTATAGGCCATTGATCTGCTTGTCAGCTTTTACAGGGTTGCTATGCAAGTATTCCCTTGATAATTGAAGGTGTTTGAGTGGAATTAGTGATGCTCATGTTTATAGGATTACGTATTGATGTCTTGTGTGCTATATAACATGTCAATGGCCAGTTGAATGATATGCATGCTTTCATGCATATGTAATGTCTTTGGTCTAACAGTCTGCAAAATGCAAAGATGTTGTTGTTGCTGTACTAGTAAAATAAGATAAAGATGGTAGTCATCCATGTTTGGGAAAAACAATTAGATGATTTTTATGCTTAGAACCTTTGGTCTATTTAAAGTGACTGAGGGTTCAGGAACTATCATGTGTCAATACCAGTGATGAATGATGATGCAACATCTTTGGCTCATCATCTAGTCACCCTTATTTAGATTTCTCTGTGAGCCTGTGAATTGTTGGTTTCAGTTGAATTACCAAAATAATTTAGGGTATATACTGAAATGGGTGTGATTAAGTTTTCTATATTGACATGCTTGGTGACGTTGGATTTCTATGTTGAGCTGATAAATGGTGACAATATGGGTTTAATTTTCTCATACCAGTAGAATATCCATAAATAAGTAAAACCTTCAGTTAATACCTTGTTTAGAGTTGCCATCATATATACAACTCAAAATCCACAAAAGTTAGTCTGATGTTCAAAGAAGCCAATGCACTAGTAATTCTTCGGAGCAATCAAACTTAAGATCGTTAATGGATCTAAGAAGGCAAGCATTTAGAAGTTTAAGATCCATGCTTAAACATTAGGTTGCCTAAGGTGGAAGTTGATCTTATTTATTCTATGGGAGGTAAGCTGTCAGTTTCATTTCTATTTCCCTTTCTTGTTTTATAATTTTGACATCCAATATGCTGATTGCTCATTATAAATACCATGGCCATGTGTTACTTAAAAATCAGTTTTTGTATCGTAATTTTTTATTGAGTTGTAGTAGCAAGATATTACACAGTGTAGGGTACCTGCTGATTGACAAATGCCTACATCTATCATTCTGGGCTTCTGCAGCTGTCAATAATTTGCGGTTGGATAATTACTAAGAAAAGTTTCCCTTTTTTCCATTTTGGTTGTGTCAAGCCATATTTTATCCATTTCTCATTAATATCATTGTGGAAAAGATATCTCATGTAATCTGAAGTGTTGATTTATTTATTTTTTAATTATCATCACACGGGTTGTGAGTTTTTAGTAGATTTAAGTTCAAAACGAAAAGGAATTGTACAAGTTTTGACAGTTGCTGCTCGTGCCTTTTCCATTTGCAGAAACTTCTTTGCCAACATTTTGAGCTCGATAGACGACTCATCGAGTATGTATCTAACTAGAATGTCAATTGCTTTATCAATGCTGAGACCATTAGTCGATTTTGTTTTTGTTGATCTTGTTGCTATCTTTCGGATTTGTTATAAAAGAATTGTGCTAGTACCACCACCACCACATTCACCAGGGAAGTGGAAATCATGGAGGATTTTGACATCCTGTACCTCAATGAGTTCTACTAATTTGTTCTTGTACTTATTAATACTTCATTTCCTTTTTTCAATGATTTTCATATTATTTAATGTTTTTAACAAAAGCATGCTTTGATCGTAAATATATTTTGAAATTCTACGAATCTGTATTGCATTTGGAGATCTTGGCCCAGTCAACCGTGTCCACCAAAGCATCGAACCAGTGCTACTTATAGGTGTAAACAAGCATTAGTGAATATTCTGTGGTCACTGGTCTTGTTTCGCTCTTTCTTTTTTTTTTCTTTTTCTTTTTTCATATATAAATATCCAGGGCAAATGTGAGCACATAGCAAGTGACTTGAAGACGTTTTCTAGTTGTTCTTTGTGCCTCGTCTTCTAATGCCTGGTCTTTCACAATCTTCTACTTGAATTTAAAACCTTTTCCACGACGTTGAATTTGGACAATGTTGTAAACGAAACCTCGCCAATCTCCTCTCTCTACCCTGTATTAACGTTAACCCTTCAATAGCCTGGAATGCACCTGCGTCGAACCCTTTACTAGTTTTGCAAGGCATCTACCATAAAGTTCTCCGGAATCATTACTTTCTCCATTTTATCTTTTTGAACCCTCTGACCAGCTACCAAAAATAAGAAGGCTAAAAAACACTCTGATGAGGCCCACCGCTTACTGGATGCATTTGAGCCCAGACCAAGCTTTCACGTAGATTAAGTTTGCATAGGTTCTAACTCTCTCAATGATGAAGACGAAGCCCGCAGCATCCGCTTCATGTTTTGCTAGCTGGTCCCTTTTTTTGGCTAGTCTTTCAACATGGGAACAAATAGAAGTTAGGGGATTTATCTTTTTAATGTCCGGATCAATGGCAACATCTTTTTAAAACTAAACCGAGATGTTTCCTTGTCTGATGATCTAGTTTAATATGTTATATTATCTTTGACTTGCTTAATATAATCAGGCTAAGAATAGATGTTGTTAATCGGCTGCTAAGACCCATCTGTTACATGATAAATATGTGAACGCCATTTCTCTATACCGTTTAGGGTGATTTAATCCTCAGCAATGTTTGCATGTATCCTTTGCGGATGGTCTCATGAATTGGTAGGGTTCTATTAGACCCCAACTTGCATGGAACATACGACAATAAAAGAACGTCACCTTCTTTTTGAGGACATGTACTCACCTTCTCGGAAGACACTGTCACCTCAGTAGGAAACCAAGGCTAAATAAGCTTCCGAAGCAAAAGACAGAGAACTCTCTGAGAGATGTAATACTCTAGCTTAACAAGCCAGTATAATTTCTTAGTGGCTGACAAGAGACCTGAGTCTAAAATCCATCATCACTCCGGCAGTGTCATGTGGAACCTCATCTCTGCGACTCCAATGGAATTATGGGATATTTTACACGCGGATGCTATCTACATTAGGATAATGTGATTCATCTGCTTTACACGCGCGCGCGCGCACACTCAAAAAAGAAAAAAAAAAAAGAAAGGAGAAAGAGAAAAACTAACTTCATGTTTGAAGGGTCTGGGATATTTAGAGGATAAAAGAAACTGCCTTCATGTTCTCGTTATTGTCTAGCCCCCCGTTTAGGGACAAAAACATTAAAATAGAAAAAAAAAAAAAAGAAAGAGAAGAAAACAAGAATAAAACAAATAATAAAAGGGGAAGAAGGAAGGAAGAAAAATACTGAAAATGCATCATGCATCATATAGAATTGCTGAAAATCTCATAATTGCTGAAAATCTCATAAAGTGGTTTACCACAGGTTTTCGTTCATTTTTTTTCCTATATATATATATATATATATATATTTTGACATTTTTCCCATATTTTCTCATCTCCGCAAAGTTATTTCACTTTAGTTTCCCTTTTCTACCAAAGTGAAACCTTTTCCGAAAAATGTGACCTATGCCACTTTCTGTGGCCGGGACATGGATGTTATTTGTCCTGCATGAAATCATGCCGGCTTTTCCCGTATCTACCACATCTCAGTCCCCAATCTTACACCATGTCGCCTCTCAGGCTCTTTACCCGTGCCGCTCATCTCCATGGTATGGCCTTTCAAAGCCGGTGGTCAAGCGAATTATAATTTCCAGCTCACATTCCGAGGTTTCACCTGGTACCCACCCCCTGGCTAAAGAATTTAACAATGCCATCACCGTGTCTGAAGCATCTCTGTGGCTCAGATTTCAGGTGTATAAGCAACGGGGGTTCCCCCCCGCCTTTTTTTTTGTGACAAAAAAAAAAAAAAAAAAAAAGCTCTTCGCATGGATGCACGATGGCATCCCAGAGAAATTCTAGGAGCATGTCTTGAATTACAGAGACATGCATGAACGATGCTTGTCAGTTGCTTCACAGACAAATAAAGAGAGGGGAAAAAAGGTAAAGAAAGAATGACATGTTTTCTTTTGTTCAACTCAACGGCTCTTAGAAAAAAGAGGGCGGATGAGAGGCCTTGGAGAGAAGAGAAAAGGTGGCAGAAAGAGCCTTCCGCATTGTCTCCAAAGGCTTTTGATTTATTCCTTGGCCTTGTGGCTCCCAAGATGAAATACTCTTCAAAGTTTACGCCAACAAAAGGGAAGGTAGTGGTCCTTACCAAGCTCTCATATACTTTGCAGTTTAAGGCCACCCAACTTTGGTGTGGAATCTTCCTTCATAAAAACTCCTTCAATAAGGTCTTTTATAACCACCATCATTGCAACCAAGGTAATTATGAAAGGGTAGCAGGCATCATCATCAAGGCGCAGAAGAAATGGGTCACAAGCAAGGATGAACTCTTGAGTGGTTGGAGAGGCGAACCCTATATATATATATATATATATATATATATATATATATATATATAGAGGATGGTTTGCCCTCTGAACTTGGCAAATTCAACTAGGATTCAAGTATGCTGACTGCAAAGAACACCATAAGTTAGATTTATGTAACTATATTTTATTTTATCTGAGGAACACGCCCCCAACCTCTGTTTCTTTTTCTGAGGGATTGTTTATTTGAGGGATTTGAAGTCATGTGGTAAGTCATCGTGAGAAATCCCAAGAGTCATCATCCATCAGACCAAACTAACCCATAGATGTCCCCTCATCAATAGCATCTGATTGCCAAAAAGGGAAATGAGCCACTGGCCAACATTATAATTCATGACAGTGTTCACCACTCGCTCAACACTAGACCATGGGCATTATTTTTGAAAAGAATGATAAGAAGCTATCAAGTGGTTCATGATGTTACTAGTCAAATTTGGTTTTGACAATCGTACTACATTGCGATTTGGATACAGCACAGATTACGAAGATCATCATTGATGTTGAAGGTGAGGAGCTTTTGATGAACCTCCATTTTCTTTTGTGCTTCTGTCGAACCTAGTAAAGGAGACAAGCACAACAAACATGTCATCGCAGTATATATACGCGTAGAGGTGAACTTAGATCAGTAACAAGAGATAAATCTTTCCTTTTGTTTTAATAATTGTTTTTAGATCTAGACTTCTAATCAACTGCATGAAAGAAAGATATAGGAGTTAACGCGATCTTTCTATAGAACATTATTACGTATCGGTTTAGCTTTTTGTGGAGTTTTCTGGTCCAGAAATCCGTAAAACAGAGGAGACTAAATGGATTACCATGATATCTACCAAAGAAAAAAAGGACTACCATAATAATGCTTTTAAAGACAAGGTTAATCCACTCTCGAGTGTCAAGACTAGATGGCTTTGTCATAAATTTAGAAATTGTAACAACTGGTTTTGGTAGTTTAGGTGTCTAGAGATTGTATCTCTACCAAAAATCAGTCCTGTCAGGTCTACAATTCTGCCACAAATCATTGGCCAAACCATCTAAGCTGTTGTCCCATGAATCAAAATATTTCTTTCTTTCCCTTTCTTCTTCTTCTATTTGACACAAATGAATCATCCCTTCTCTCGCCTCTTCCCAGTGTTAGGGAAATATCCATCCCTCCTCTCCTCTTCCCCTCCCATGGCGCTTCCATTTTCGAAGCTGATTGAGCTCAAGACGGGCAAAGATGGAGGGCTCAGGCTCTGCACCTGAGCTCAACCTGAAAGAAGAGCGGAGCTTCATCCGAGACATCGCCATCACTGTCGAGGCCATCATCCAGGAGGGAGACATCTTCCATCTCCTCTCCCAAAGACAGTGGCAAGGTTGGCTTGATTATGTTAATGAAGATATGAATCAAAACATATCACAGATCATTTCTAGAATGCTATTTGATGTGGCATCCAAGGTGACATAGTACAATCAAATTTGTCCGGTACATAGATATGGTAATTAATCTCGACATCCCTCGACATGAATAGATTGAGCTAGTTCCTGCTAATTGGATGAAGAATGTTAAACATATTAATTATAAGCAACCAACCTCTGAGGTCGGATTCCAACATGGCCAGATGACCGCTCAATTCGGTACTTAGCTCAAGCTAACCAAGGTCCTCTTGCTTTGGACAACGGCTAAAGACATGTTTCTCTTGTTACTCCTAAGGCAGCACGTTCTACCGTAATTATTACACGATTTTAAACCATTATGGTATAATCTTATGCAGTTACAGCTTAATTTTATGCGGTTACAATGAATTGTTAGTGTAATTTTTAATAATTTTTTATTTTTTAATTATAAATAAACTTAAAAATTCTTCATAAAAAATAATCGTGGAATCATAATTAGAATGCAACCGTGTCTCTCCAATGTCTCCTCCATTTCTATATAGAACAACTCTCTCTCTCTCTCTCTCCCTCTCTCTCTCTCTGACCTAAACATTAGGGGGCTCGACCAACAAAAGCTCCAATGAGTTTTCTAAGCTTCACTGGAACTGATCCACGTCAGTGGTCGGGGGATTGGCACCGATACTAATTGTTGGGGATAAATCCCGCTCCCGCCGAAGTCTAGCCCGATGCTCGGTCCAATGCAACCGGTAGCCGCTGAAGAGCTTTAGCGCCAAGCGCCAGGCCGAGCCCCTACCACGGCCGAACTGCCTAGAGGCCGAACTCCCCTGCACCAAGGTCCGGGCCGAACTGCCTAGAGGCCGAACTCTCCTGCGCCAAGGTCCGGGCCGAACTCCCCTGCGCCAGGCTCTGGGCCGAACTCCCACCGCCAGCCGAACTTCCTGACGGCCGAGCTCCTTGGACTCCAAGCGGCAGGACTTCTTCGGGAGACGGACTCCTCCCAGACGCCCGTTCGGCCATCCGAGCTCCTCCCGGATTTTTCCTTCAGCCGAACTCTCCTACAAGTCCGAACCCATTCGGACCCCACGGCCGAACTCCTTCGGACCGACTTCAGGCGAGCCCAAGTGGCCGAACCCCTTCGGACTGACCCTAGACGACCGAACTCCTCAGCGAGCCCTGGCCGAACCAACTAGCAACCGAAGTCCTTCAACTGGCCAGCCGAGCTTCTTCGGGCCTCTCAGCGGTCGAACTCCTCGGCAATCGTCCCGCGGCCGAACTCTACAGATGGCCGACCCTTCAGCCAGACGAACTCCCCCAGCTTCCCCTTCGGCCGAACTCTGTTACAAGTCCGAACTCCTCTGGACGAACTGTCGCCTGCAGCAAGACCGGACGGCGCCTTCCTCTCCGTACCGGACTCCATGCGGCCCACGACTCGCCAGTATGGCTCCCACGATCCACCGGACGACGCCTTCCTCTCCGTACCGGACTCCATGCGGCCCACGACTCGCCAGTATGGCTCCCACGATCCACCGGACGACGCCTTCCTCTCCGTACCGGACTCCATGCGGCCCACGACTGCCAGTATGGCTCCCACGATCCACCGGACGATGCCTTCCTCTCCGTACCGAACTCCATGCTGCCCGACGACTCTCTGCCAGACGGCATGCAGCCGTCACCATCAACTAAGCTCCGCTATAAAAGGACCCCTCCCGAGATACGCTAAGGCTAAGCTCTCTGAACTCTCGACTCTCTAAGCTCTCCTCCTCATCTCTAAGCTCCGGAACTCATTCCGAGCACTCCATTACTGTTGGCCGGAAACTAACTTGACCGTCGGAGGGTCCTGCCGGAGCCACCACCCCACCGGTTCCGGACGGGACTTCGTTTTGCAGGTCCCCGGCGGCGACCTCAGCGGCCTCGACTCCGGCGACCTCCGGCGAGGACGGATTTCTGCACCAACAGATTGGCGCTAGAAGGAAGGGCCTGAACCTTCGAGGTTCCCTTGTTCTTAAAGGAGTGCTCGGCGACGATTTCCTTCCCCTGCTCCGGATCTCTCTTCTCCCTCTTCAGTATTCCTTTTCTGGAAAGAAAAATGCCCCCCAGAAGAGCCTCGACCCGGAGGTCGGCAGCCTCCGCGGCCCGATCCCGTTCGGGTCCGTCCGCTCCCACTCCGGCCCCGGCAACACGGGCCCGCTCCGTACTCGCGGTAGATGCGGAGCAGTTCGACCTGCTTGCCCAGCAGGTCCGCGATCTTACGGAGGCGGTGCAGGCAGTGCAGGCCACGCATTCGCGAGGTCCGGCGCCCGCTCGACCGGCGCGGGGTTCCCCAGAGCCCGGGAACCCAGTCCAGGAGCGACCGATGTGGGCTACCCGACCTCCGGCCCTCGGGAGAGAAGGGCAGCCGGCAAAGAGCCCCTGCTCGGACCGCGGCTCGACCCAGGGAGAGGCTTCGCACCTATTCCTGCGAGAAGACCTTGGGGATTAAGGATCGCGAAGATTTCCTGGATCAAAGGCTCTTGGAAATGGGCCGACGCATAGAAGAACTTCGTCATACTCCTTCCTCCCGCGGTAATGATATTTGCACTGACCCTCCCTTCTCACAGAAAATTATGCAGGAACAGGTACCGCCGAACTTTAAGCTCCCGCATTTTGAAAGCTACGATGGGACCACCGACCCGGTCGACCATTTGGAGGCCTTCAGGACGACGATGTTGCTCCATGGCGCGCCTGATGCCATTTTGTGTCGGGCTTTCCCCTTCTACCTCTCAAGGGAGCGGCCAGGAATTGGTACTCGGCGCTTAAGCCGGGCACCATCCTATCGTTTGACCAAATGAGTCAACAATTCGCGGCCCACTTCGTCAGCAGCAAACGGCCGCGCAGAGGCTCGGATTCCTTGTTGGCCATCAGGCAAAAAGAGGGGGAACCCATCCGGGCTTACGTCACCCGGTTCAACGCTGCCGCGCTGGAAGTCCGGAACCTGGACCAATCAGTTCGCTATGGCCGCCCTCAAGGGCGGCCTTCAGAAGAACGACCTGTTGTTCTCCCTGGAAAAGAAATATCCCAGGGATTTCGCTGACATGCTAGCTCGGGCCGAAAGCTATGCCCGGGCAGAGGAGGCTTTTGAGGCCAAGGATAATGAAGCTCGCGACAAGCGACGAATAGGCAGAGCGGGAAGGCCCGCCGAAGAAAGAAAGCGCACCGAAGCTTGGCCGCGCTCCCGGACTCCCCCTGGTCGCGGGCGAGCCCGGACTCCACCTCGGGCTCGGGGGCGGGAAACCCCCGACGGAAGGGCACGCCGAAGTTCCCCTCGGCGCCGAAGTCCCCCTCGACGCCGAAGTTCCCCCTCGGCGCCGAGGTTCTCCCCCGCGACGAGGTTCCTCTCCGCGCCAAGGTTCTCCCCCCCGACGGCGTTTTCACAGCTACGCCCCCCTCAACGCCCCGAAGGCTCAAGTGCTGCTGGAGATCAAGGGACGACTTCCGGAGCCGGAGAGAATGCGTTCCCATCCCAGAAAATGCAACCCCAACAAGTTCTGCCTTTACCACCGTGACCACGGTCACGATACCGAGGAGTGCATCCAGCTCCAGGACGAAATCGAGGAGCTTGGTCCGGCGGGGCAGGCTTGGCCGATTCCTGCAAAGACAACCTAAAGAGCGGGAAGATCGGCCGAGAATGTTGCCGCCAAATGGGGGGGATCGGCAGGAGGATCGGCCGCCTCTCGGCGTCATTAACACCGTCTCAGGAGGACCGCAGCGGGGAAAGGCCGACGGATCCGAGGGACCGGCGAAGAAGCAGAGGACCTCGGAGCCCGTGACCTTCACCGAGGCAGACGCCCAGGGGATCCGATTTCCACATAACGACGCGGTTGTAATCTCTTTGAACGTCGCTGATTATGATGTACGCCGCATTTTGGTGGATAATGGAAGTTCGGCGGACATATTGTTTTACGATGCCTTCTTAAAAATGTCCCTACCTGACGCCCGCTTAGGGCCTGTAAATTCCCCCCTGGTAGGATTTGCCGGACACGCCGTTCCGGTCGAAGGCATGGTGACTTTGGCGGTGACGGCGGGCCAACCCCCAAAATTGGCCAAGGCGCGGATCGACTTTCTGGTCGTGAGGACCCCGTCCGCCTATAATGCAATCCTTGGGCGACCCGGCCTAAATGCACTACGGGCGGTAGTGTCAACCTACTACTTAAAGATGAAATTCCCGACGAGCCACGGAGTCGGCGAGGTCAGAGGAGACCAGGCCCTGGCAAAGTACTGCTACTCAGTCGCCCTGCGCGGGGGAGACCGGCCCGACCCTTACCTTGTTGATGGACTGGACGTCCGCGACGACCTCACTGAAGAACGGGGCGAACCTGCGGAAGACCTCGTCCCTGTGCCCTTACACGACGGAGACCCGGGGCATGAGGTGCAGATCGGCTCCAACTTGGCGGCCGAGGTTAGGGGACAGCTCGTCGCTTTCCTCAGAAGGAAATGCGGACGTCTTCGCCTGGGCCCCAGCGGATGTACCAGGGATCGACGCCGATGTTATAGAACATCGGCTGGCCATTGACCCAAGGCACCGACCCATCAGAGAAAAGTTGCGCCACCAAGCCCCAGAGAGACAGAAGGCGGTCGCCGAAGAAGTGGATAAGCTCCTCGAAGCCGGACTCATCCGGGAGGTCAACTATCCGACCTGGGTCTCGAACGTGGTCCTCGTCAAAAAAGGCAAACAACAAATGGAGGATGTGCGTCGACTTCAAGAAGCTGAACAAAGCCTGCCCAAAGGACAGCTACCCCCTGCCGAGGATCGATCAGCTGGTGGACGCAACCTCGGGCCACGAGCTCCTCACTTTTATGGACGCATTTTCTGGTTATAACCAGATACGCATGGCGCCCGAGGATGAAGAAAAGACCACCTTTATTACTGACCGAGGTCTCTATTGTTACAGGGTCATGCCTTTCGGACTCAAGAATGCAGGAGCCACCTTACCAGCGCTTGGTCAATAAGGTCTTCAAGGGGACAGATCGGCCGCAACATGGAGGTGTACGTGGACGACATGCTAGTCAAAAGCCGAGCCTCGACAGACCACCTCGCCGACCTTGAAGAAACTTTCGGTGCGCTTCAGGAGGCACAAGATGAAGTTGAACCCGACCAAATGCGCCTTCGGCGTGACCTCCGGAAAATTTCTAGGATTCATGGTGTCGAGACGCGGAATCGAGGCAAATCCCGAGAAAATCCGAGCCATTCAGGAGATGACTGCCCCGAAAACAATTAAGGAAGTTCAGCGCCTGGCCTGGGAAGGTGGCGTCCCTGAACCGCTTTGTCTCGAGGTCGGCCTGAGCGGTGCCTGCCCTTCTTCCAGGTCCTCAGGCGACCGAAAGATTTTTGCTGGACAGCGGAGTGCAAACAAGGCATTCGAGGAGCTCAAAAACTACCTCGGCGCGCCCCCGCTGCTGGCAAAGCCCGAACCTGGAGAAGGGCTGCTCCTGTACCTAGCTGTCTCTCCAATGGCCCTGGCGGCTGTCCTGGTCAGGGAAGATGCGAAGGCGCAACAACCAGTCTACTACGTGAGCCGAGCCCTTGAGGGACGCGGAGACCAGGTACTCCAAGTTAGAAAAATTAATTTACTGTCTTCTAATTCGCTGCCAGGAGGCTCCGACCTTACTTTCAGGAGCATACCATAACGGTCCTCACGGACCAACCAATAAGAGCCGTCCTCCACCGAGCAGACGCTTCAGGAAGAATCGCCAAATGGGCGATCGAGCTCACGGAGTTCGACATCAATTACCGGCCCAGGACCATCGATCAAGGCTCAGATACTGGCGGACTTTGTGCTGGAATGCACCATACCAGTTGAAGCCGAACTTGAATCAAGCGAGACTATCATCGGAGGGAGACCAAGCCCCAACGAAGCCGAGCTGTGGCGGTCGAGCTTCCCTGAAGAAAGGGCCGACCTTCTTGAAGGCGCCTGGGTTCTGCACGTGGATGGCTCATCCAACTCTAGCGGGGCCGGCGCAGGGCTGGTCCTGGTTAGCCCCGAGGGGATCGTCACCGAGTACGCACTGCGCTTCGAGTTTCCCACAACCAACAATGGGGCCGAGTATGAAGCGCTGATAGCCGGGCTGCAGATAGCCAGGGAATTGAAGGTGGGTCGGCTTCAAGTCTATAGCGATTCCCAGTTGGTGGTCGGTCAGGTCGGCGGCAGCTACGAGGCACGGGAGGAAAGCATGGTGATGTACCTCGGGAAGGTGAAGAACTTAATACCAGCCTTCGACAGCTTCGACATTCGGCACATCCCAAGGACCGAGAATACAAGGGCCGACCTTCTCTCCAAGTTGGCCACTTCTGCCCCGGCCGAACTACCAAAAGAAGTGTTTCTGGAAACTCTGAAGTGCCCGACCACCTGAAGAACCTCAGGCCATCCTGCGGACGGACTTCGAGCCCAGCTGGATCGACCCGCTGATCGCCTACCTCAAAGAAGGGGTCCTCCCTCACGACCAGAAAGAAGCTCGGAAGCTCAGGAGTCAAGCCTCCCGCTACGTCTTGTACGAGGGCAGGTTATATAAAAGGTCGTACTCCCTCCCGTTGCTGAGGTGCCTCCGACCCTCTGAGGCCTACATCGCGCTACAGGATGTCCACGAAGGACTCTGCGGGAGTCACGCAGGAGCCAGATCCCTATCGCAAAGACTACTTCGGCAAGGGTACTACTGGCCAACCCTACTTCGTGATTCCACGGAATACGTGAAGAAATGTGACCGCTGCCAGAAGAACGCCAGCGTGCAAAGGCAGCCGGCGTCCGAACTCACTCCGCTCACTGCACCCTGGCCCTTCGCGCAGTGGGGAATGGACATCCTCGGCCCCTTCCCAACGGCGTCCGGACAACGGAAGTTCCTCCTGGTCGCGATTGACTACTTTACCAAGTGGGTCGAGGCGGAACCACTAGCGAAGATCACCGAGGCCAAGGTGCAGGACTTCGTCTGGAAGACGCTGATCTGCCGGTTCGGTCTGCCCCGAGCCCTCATAACCGATAATGGGCGACAGTTCGCTGGAGCCCGGTTTGCCGAGTTCTGCGAAGGACTAAACGTCTCCCACCACTTCACATCGGTGGCTCATCCGCAAGCCAATGGGGAAGCCGAAGTGACCAATCGGACCCTGCTGCAAGGCCTCAAAACGAGGCTCGACAGGGCAAAAGGGGCCTGGGCGGACGAACTCTACCACGTCCTCTGGGCATACCGAACTACGCAGAGGGTACCGACCGGCGAGACACCCTTCGCCTTGGCCTTCGGCACCGAGGCAGTCATCCCGATCGAGCTCAAACTTCCGTCTGCTCGAATCGTGGGCTTCAACGAGCAACTCAACCCCCAGGACCTCAGAGCCAACCTCGACCTTCTAGAAGAAAAAAGGGAGGCAGCCCGCATCCGGATGGCCGCCTACCGACGGAAGGTGGCTCGGTATTACAATTCCAGAGTCAAAAGCAAGGCGTTCAGAGTTGGGGACTTGGTGCTTCGACGAGCAGCCGTCTCTCAGCCCCAGAGTCAAGGGAAGCTCGTCCCAAATTGGGAAGGTCCGTACGAAGTGGTAGAGGTCATCCGACCTGGAACCTATCGCCTAAAGGAGCTCGGAGGACTAGCGCTTCCCCGACCTTGGAACTCAGAAAACCTGAGAATGTACTACCAGTAGTTTCCCTCAATAAAACCCCGTTGCTCGACACTATCGTTTCAGGATCGCTGGGAAAAAGCGAGCGGAAATGTCCCGTTAGGAATAGGAGGAGAGCCTCGTCCTGACATGAGCGAAGTCGAAGGCCCCGTTCACGAAGGACGGGATGGGGGGAGAAGCTCGGACGACGGTCCGGATGTGCCCCCACAGCCCGTTAGGAACAGGAGGAGAACCTCATCCTAGCGTGAGCAAAGTCGAAGGCCCCGTTCACGAAGGACGGGATGGGGGGAGAAGCTCGGACGACGGTCCGGATGTGCCCCCACAGCCCGTTAGGAACAGGAGGAGAACCTCGTCCTAGCGTGAGC
>QRFJ01000022.1:0-38814 GCA_006176705.1 Cocos nucifera | reverse complement strand
GCCTATGGCAATACTTACTATGGCAGCGATTTTTGAAACCACTGCCATAGCTCCTACAACAGCGGTTTTCGTTAACCACTACTATAGGTTGGACCTATGGCAGCAGTTTTTGTAACCATTGTCTTAGGTCCGACATATAGCAGTAGTTATAGAAAATCGATGTCGTAGGTTGGATCTATAGCAGCGGTTCATTGTAACCACTGCCATAAGTTGGACCTATAGCAACGGTTTCTATAATCTGATTTATTACAACGATTAATTATAACTGCTACCGTATATTTTTTTTAATATTATATAATTTTAAAATTTAATATCTATATTCATCATTTATTATCTAAATAATTATCATTAGAGTATCGTCGTAAAAGGTCACCTCGATCTAATGGCCCTAGGTCAATCAGAAAAATTTGATTTTGACGACCACGAACGATGATGCGATGATCTGATAGATGAAAATCTCTGATGGATCCAAAAACCAGCAACAATGTTCTCAATGATGTTTGTAGCATACTATCAAAGTTTCATTTCAATCAAATGTCGTTATCTTGGTCAATTTAGTATAAGTTAGTTTTAGCCATTAAATGATAAACGAGTGATCAAAGGACCAAACGGTGTCCAATAATGAGATAATTTTTTTTTATAAATGATCTTGGCTACTATCTTAATCATTTCTTATGGTGGTGATTATAAAATTCAACTCGTGAGATGAAGAACGATCTTAAAACTATACGTCTCCTGATAAACATTCTAAAACTTCACTGGTTGTTATGCTCATGCTTTTGCAATATTTACTTAACATGAATAGTTTATACAAAAATGATTTGAATTTTACTGTCATCACTGTATAAAATATTTAAAATTATAATAAAAAAATCATTTAACTAAAAAATTAACTCATAATCGGATGTCGTTTAACCCTTTGATCATTTGTTTGTAATTTAATGGCCGAAATCATTCCATAATAAATTGATCATGATAACGATATCTGATTGAAGTAAAACTTTGATAGTATGCTACAAACATCATCAAGATCATCATTGTAGATTTTTGGATCCATCGAAGGTCTCCATCTATCAGATCATCGCATCATCATTCATGATCGTCGAAATTAAATTTTTCTGATCGATGAAGCTAGGGCCATCGAATTGAGGCAATCTTTTGCGATGATACTCTATATTGATAATCATTTAGATAATGAATGATGAAAATAGATATTAAATTTTAAAATTATATAATATTTAGAAAAAAAATAAAAAAAAATTATTTCAACCTATGGCTGCTTAGATCAAAAATCACTGTATAGATCTATGAGTGGTTTTGAACCACTATCTTAGATCTATGGCAGCAGTTCGATAACTACCATCGTAGATCTATGGTAGTGGTTCGATAACCACTGCCATAGGTTAGGTTAAAAATTTCCAAATTTTTTCTTTCCTTCCATGTGCACTCGATCTCTCTCTCTCTCCCTCCTCCTTCGTCATCCTCTTCCCCTCGGGCTGCATCGCCCCTTCCCCCTAGCCGGCACCCCTCCTTCTCTCTCCCTACCACCTCCCATCCCGCTGCCCCCACCCACCCCCCCACCCTCTCCGACCCTCCCTTCCCATGACCCCCCCTCCAACGAACCCCACCGACCTCCTCGCCCCCACGGAATCCTCTCCGACAAACCCCCTTCACCCTCGCTTGGCCCATGCAAAACCCCACCCCCCCACCCCCCTACCCCTATCCGCCCCGGCCCCAGTAACCCTCCTCTGTGAACTCCCATCCACGTTGAACCTCCATGAAATCTCTCCCCACACTCTATCCTCCTCCGGCCCCAGTGAAACAACCCCCTTCCCATGGCTCCCGCCACCCTCTTCAGCCCCTGAAACCCACCCCCCACCACCATCATTCTGACCTCCTCCGATCTCTCCTTACCTTCTCATCCCTCCCCCTCCTCGACCGCCCCTGCTCTCTCTCTTTCCTCTTTCTCTCTCTTCTCTATCTCATTATCTTGCTTTTATTTTGCAGGTTATCTCTAGTGTCGTTGTCCTCCTCTAGCATTGTCGCCAGCGACCCTCGAAACTTTCGGTGCGATCCACTCTCTATAGCCACAAGTATAATTTTTTTAAATTTTATAGTATTATTTATTAATCATATATATTTATAATAATTTATAAAATATTTATAATAAATATTATAAATATTTATTATAAATATTATAATTATTTGCATGCCATAGTTTTTGGATTGTGCCGTGGCGGTAGCCTTAGGCTGTGTTATGTCGACGACTGTAGATTAGATCTGTCAACAGGTTGGGTTCAGATTAGAATCTGGATATTCATATTCAGACCCAATTTTAATTACTGGTATCAGATCTGAATCCAAATCTAAATATCCGATGGATCTATACTTGAGAGAGGAAAGGAGGGATCCGACCTCGCCGCCATCATTGGGAGGGAGGGGATCTGGCCTCGTCGATGAGGAAGATCGAGAGAGAGAGAGAGTGGAAGATCGAGAAAGCGAGAGAGGAAGGGATGAGGTCCAGCCTTGTCGGCATCACTGGGAGGTATGGGGTCCGACCTTGCTGACGAGGGAAATTGAGAGAGTGAGAGAGGAAGGGATGGGATCCGGCCTCGCCGACGAGGGAGATCGAGAGAGGAAGAGAGGAAGATCGAGAGATGAAAAAGCTGGGAGGGAGGGGTTCGGCCTCCCCACCATCGCCAGCAAGAAAGATCGAGAGAGGGAGAGATGGAGTGATTGAGGGGATGGCACACAACCGAGCCAGCTCGAATACGCAACCAAGTCGGCTTGGGCCATGATCGAGCCGGCTGGGGGAGGATCCTAGTCGGATGTCTCAAACACGAAGTCGACTCGGCTTTTGAGCGAATAGAATTTGATATATCTCTCCAAGGTTCCAACTTTAAACCCTAGATATCTCATCTACTTTGTTCTTCTTTCAGATTTCTAGATTAAGACCAAGGTTCGCACAAGAGATCGAATCTACGACTGTTGCTCATCCTTAATTATTTATGAATGTAATTCATATTGTAGAATTTATTGCATAATATTTTCTGAATGTTTATATCATGTTGCTTTTATTTATTGCATTGCATAATGATAGTCCCGTCAATTGATTAGTATACATATTAGAGACTATTTATTAATGCTATACTAATATTATTGTTCAACATATTATATTGATTAATGTTCATTAACGTTACAGATCACGATGGCATCGAAATGCCATCTAGCTTTCACCCTTATCCCTCGATGGGTTACGTGCAGTTCAGCATTCAAGGTGCAGTCGGAGCATACTCCATCCACCTCGACATTGGCTGCTCAGGGATCTCCATCGTCGGCATCTACTCCATCGACAGCTGAGCCTCTATCGTCGCCCATATCTGAGGCACATGGTACTACGCAAGCATCTAAGTGTACGTTTTTACTATATTAGCACAACTTTATTTTTTATATAGTATTTATATACTTATATATTTGCATTGCAGGTGCATCATCCAGTCGGATATTTTATGATCCCACACATATGGCACATATGTGAAACCGCCAGCATCAGGTGATGGTCTATTACGATGCGGAGGGGAGGCCGGTAAGGGAGGCTGCATAGGAGATGCATTTTTTTTTTGGAGTGCTTGTGAGGCGGTCGGACATCATTCCCATAAAGCCTAGAGATTGGCGTTTGATGGATGCTGCCATCAAGGATTAGATATGGAAGGAGATATGGGTAAGTACGTGTATCTTAATTATATTTATATATTTTATATATTTATACTATATAAGTTTGATTAGAATAATTTTGTAATTGATTTTTGATAAATTTGTGCAGAGAAGGTATGACTTTTTCGATCACGAGATGGCTCGAGATGCCCAACTAAAGAAGATCAGAAAGTTATACCGGAGTTACAAGATCAACCTCCACGGAGGATGGCTCGAGCACCGACGAGACACTCCGGAGGAGCTTTTTTCTGGATACAAAACCGTCCTCCAAGTCAGTGGGAGAGGATGGTTAGACACTGGAGAAGCCAGAAGTTCAAGGTAAAATTTTTGACTTTTAAATTTTTCAATATGCTTAAAGTTTTATTTAAATATTTTTTAAATATTTATTATTTATTTAAATATTTGTTAGGCTATCTTCCATCAGAACTGAAAAAATCGTGCAGCCCAGGAGTATACGCACACTCTAGGCCGCAAGTCTATTGTCAGTCATGTGCATAGAAAGATAATTAATTCTAAATCTTACTAGATAAATTAAATTCATATTTTTTATCATCTTTCTGATAAATTTATTCTTTGTTATAGCTGATGAGAGATGGAGTGATGCCCAGCTATAGCGAGATCTTTCGATCCAGCCGCATAGATAAGATGGGCAGATCGATGAACACCGTGATCGAGCATATTTTTGTAAGTATTAAATATATTAGTATATATGATTAGTATTATAGCATTTCTTATAAAATTTTATTTTAATTTATAATTATAGGATTAGTTAGATGCGCTCGCGAGTGAGCGCCCAGATACCACTGGGCTCCATGACCATCTATCTCAGATCTTGGGGCCTGAGCATTCTGGGAGGATCCGATGCAGACCTCTGACATACGTCGACGAGCTACTAGTCTGAGGCATACGTCTTCTCATAGACTTTCGATGTCGTCAGTCAGAAGGAGCTTAAGAAGACGTTGGCATAGGCAGATCATGCTGCAACATAGGCAGATCGGGCTGAGTAGTGTGCATCTCATCTAGAGAGAATTGTGAGAGATATGATATCGATGCTCAGCACATATTTTGAAGTCACAAGCTTTGAGGATATGTTGGCCCACATTCCAGCTTCGGCTCTGGCTCCAGCTCTAACTCCCGCTGACGATGATGATGATGTAGATTTAGGAGACTTTTAATGTATTTTATTTTTTAAAAAAAATATATTATAATAAATTTTATTTGATAATAAAATTTTAGTATTTTAAAATAATTTTTATATTTATTATATTTTCTTATGTTATATATCTATATTTATCAGATAAAATATATAAAAAATAAAAATTTTATTTTTTTAATTATTCAAGATCTACGATAGTGATTTTATAATCGCTGCCATATTCGTGCCAACCACTGCCATAGATTCTTGGTGTAAATGGTGCTAACTACTGCATTAGACCTATGGCAATGGTTACATAACCGCTGCTATAGGTCGATATATTGCAATGATTTATAAACTACTGCAATAGGCCATCTATGATAGCAATTCAAATAACCACTGCCATAGAGTTATGGCGACGATCATAGTGACAGCGATTTTTTGGACTATGATAGCGGTTACGAACCACTACTGTAGTCCTTTTTTGTAGTAGTGTATATATAATTTTATAGAGAAAAAGACTGACCCCAAAATTAGTTATTTCTATTTCATTGGATATCTAAAATTTGTTAAAGAATATAGATTCTAAGTCCTAGAAGAGGTAACAGAATTATAGAATCACAGACTGTTAAATATCTAGAACTTGATGTGGCTGATATAGAATCTTTTCGAGTTGTTGATATTGATAATAATCAGATTGAGATTGTGTCTATTTCTGTGATTGCATCACATGAGAATATAGTTTCTGCATTAATTGATAGAATGGATGTTCAGGCATCTGATCCTTCCGCTCCTATTATGAATCCTCAACCTATTCAGCCTATCGATCAGGTGATATTAAGGAGATCTATCGACAGAGGAGACCTATCATTCTTGATGATTTTTATGTCTATCTTGAAAAAGTGATTATAATATTGGACATGTAGTTGATCCAGTGACTTATCATGATGCTGTGACTAGTCCTTAGTCTGATTTATGGATAAATACTATAAAAAAGAGATATAGTCTATAGCTAATAATAAAGTATGAAAGCTTGTTGAGCATATTAAGCATTATAAATCTATTAGATGTAAGTGGGTATATAAGACTTAAAAGAATTCTAAGAAAGAATTGAGCATTTCAAGGCTAGATTGGTGGCTAAAGAGTTTACTTAGAGAGAAAGAATTGATTACACTGAAACTTTCTCACCAGTATCCATAGAAGATTTTTTCAGAATCATCATATTTTTAGTTGTTCATTATGATTTGGAACTTCATTAGATGGACATTAAAACTACTTTTCTGAATGATAATCTCAGTGAGGAAGTATATATAAAACAACTGAGGATTTTCAGAAAAGTGGAAGGGAATATTTAGTCTCTAGATTGAAGAAGTCCATATATGACTTGAAACAAGCATCTAGATAATAGTATTTAAAATTTTATGAGATAATAACCTCTCTTGGTTTTGAAGAAAATAAGGTTGATTAGTGCATTTATCTTAAGATTAGTGAGAGCAAGTTTATCTTTCTTATCCTATATATTGATGATATCTTACTTATCAGTAGTGATTATGGTTTGCTTAATGAGACTAAATAAATATTATCTAAAACTTTTGATATGAAAGATGTTGGAGAGGCAGCTTTTATCCTAAGTATTAAAATTATTGGGGATAGATCACGTCATCTATTGGATTTGTCACGGAAGGCATACATTAACAGAATTCTTAAAAGATTTAATATGCAGAATTGCAAACCATGTGATACGCCTGTTGCTAAAGATGATAAGTTCAATATAGATCAGTATCTCAAGAATAAGCTTGAGAAAGATCAGATAAAAAAATATTTTCTATACTAGTGCTATAGGAAGTCTGATGTATGCTCAGGTTTGCACTAGACCTGATATTGCCTTCATAGTAAAAGTTCTTGGTAGATATCTATCAAATTCAGATCTTCAATATTGGATTACAGCAAAGAGAGTAATAAGATATTTACAAAAAATTAAGAACTATATGCTTGTATATAGAAGAACTGATGATCTAGAGTTATTGGGATATTTAGATTCAGATCTTGTCGGATGCCCTGATAATTTAAAATTAATCTCAGAATGTATTTTTATGTTAGTTGAAGGTGTGGTATCCTAGAGGAGTGTTAAACAGACCATTATAGCTTCTTCTACGCAAGCTGAGTTTATTAACTATTATGGAGCTGCTACTCAAGCTGTTTGGCTGAGAAATTTTATTGTAGGACTTTAAATTATTAATTCTATCTCTAAACTACTAACAAATTATTGTGATAATAGTACTGTCATGTTCTTTACAAAGAATAACAAATCTTTCAGTGGATCTAAATATTTAAAGCTGAAGTACCTGGCAGTAAGAGATTTTGTAAAAAAAAAAAATAACTGTTAAGTACATAGATATAGAGTCAATGTTAGCTTTACAAGGCATGTTGAAAATATGGGTATATTGAGTTCTTTTGATGTACTTGATTAATGGGAGTGACTTTATATTTATATTTTATTATTATTTTATTATTATGGATCATTTACATCTCATGTACTTTTGACATACATTATTGGCATGATAAATTAATGATATATTTATTTTTAATTTTTTTATTTATATGTATATATTTATTTTAGTATACTTAAAAATATCTTTTATTTATGTACATATTATATAAAATATAAGATCAAGTGTCGAGTCTCAGATATGTTGTGCTGTCTCGTCATTGACATCATGTTGAGTATGTGAGGCAGAATGGCTTATTATTGAAGCCATTAAAATTTTTCTTTCTTATTTTGTATCTAAGCATGTTGAAGAGAAATTGGAGGATTGATAATAAAAATAGCATATATTTAGATCACTTTTGGAAGCTATTTTCTTACTACACTACCACACCAAGACTCATGTCGATAGTGTTAGTTATGTTTGTAAACATGGATAGATGTTGTGTCAAATAAAGAATGCAATGACTCCCATGATTCAGCATGATTCATACTACTATAAAAAGAATCTATGACAACGCATACTATGGCAGTGATTTTCGAAACCGCTGCCATAGATTCTACGATAGTAGTTTTCATTAACCACTGCCATAGGTCGGACCTATAGCAGTGATTACAAAAAATTGATGCCATAGATCAGACCTATAGCAGCGGTTCATTATAACCATTGTCATAGATCAGACCTATAGTAGCGGTTAGTAAAACTTCTGCCATAAGTCGGATCTATAGCAGCGGTTAGTAGGAACCGCTGCTATATGCTTATTTATGGCAGCGGTTAATTGTAACATCTGCCAAATATTCTTTTTAAATATTATATAATTTTAAAATTTAATATTCATCTTTACCATTCATTATCTAAATAATTATCATTAGAGTATCGTCACAAAAGGTCACCTCGATCCGATGGCCCTAGCTTCGTCGATAAAAAAAATTTGATTTCGACGATCACAAACGGTGATGCGATGATCTAATAGATGGAGACCTTCGATGAATTCAAAAATCTATAATGGTAATCTCGATGATGTTTGTAGCATATTATCAAAGTTTCACTTCAATCAGATATCATTATCTTGGTCAATTTAGTATAGGTTAGTTTCGACCGTTAAATGATAAACGAGTGATCAAAGGACCAAACATTATCCGATTATGAGATAATTTTTTTTATAAATGATTTTGGCTACTATTTTAATCATTTTTTATGATGGTGATTATAAAATTTAACTCATGAGATGAAGAACGATCTAAAACTATACGTCTTCTAATAACCATTCTGAAACTTCACTGATTGTTATGCTCGTGCTTTTGCAATATTTGCTTAATTAACATGAATAGTTTATACGAAAATAATTTGAATTTTACTATCATCACCGTATAAAATATTTAAAATTATAATAAAAATTATTTAACTAAAAACTTATCTCATAATCAGACACTGTTTGGTCCTTTGATCACTTATTTATCATTTAACGGTCGAAACTAACCTATACCAAATTGACCAAGATAATGATATCTAATTGAAGTAAAATTTTGATAGTACGCTACAAACATCACCAAAATCATTGTTGCAGATTTTTGGATCTCTCGAAGGTCTTCATCTATCAAATCATTGCATCATCATTCATGATCGTCGAAATCAAATTTTTTTGATCGACGAAGCTAGGGCCAATGGATCAAGGCGACCTTTTGCGATGACACTCTAATGATAATTATTTAGATAATGAATGGTGAAGATGAACATTAAATTTTAAAATTATATAATATTTTAAAAAAAATTAAAAAATTATTTTCAATCTATGACAGCGATTATCAAAAATCACTGCTATAGATCTATGGCAACGGTTATAGAACCGCTGCCGTAGATCTATGGTAGCAATTTTGGGTAACCACAGTCATAGATCTATGACAGCGGTTCGATAACTGCTGCCATAGATTCGGTTAAAAATCTTCAAATTTTTTCTGCTTTTCTTCCATGCGCGCTCGATCTCTCTTTGTCTCTCCTCCTCTCCATCGTCGGTGAGGCTTCTTCCCCTCCGACCGATGCCGTCCCTCCTTCCCCCTCGGTCGATGCCGCCCCTCCTTCCCCCTCCCCCTTCGGGCCCCCATCCTCGCGCCCTCCCGCCACCCCCACCTCCCCCCGACGCCCCTCCTTCCCCCCATCGTCGGCCACTCTTCCCGCCACCCCCCACCCGGCCCCCACCCCCAACCTCCCCCAACCCCCTCCCCCCATCCCCGACCACCCCTCCCCGTACCCTACCACCCCAGCCCCCCATCCCGACCGTCCATCCCCCCCCCCACCTAGCACCCCCCCCCACACTCTTTCTTCGATCGCCGACCTTCCATCACTATTCCTTCTGGGCCTCCTCGTCACTATACCCCCCTCCCCTAGCCCTCCATCCCCGACCGCCCCTGCTCTCTCTCTTTCTTTTCTCTTTCTCTCTCTTCTCTATCTCACTATCTTACTTTTGTTTTATAGGTTACCTCTAGTACCGTCATCCTCCTCTAGCATCATCGTCGACGATCCTCGGAGCTTTCGGTGTGACCAACTCTCTATAGCCGTAGGTATAATTTTTTTAATTTTATAGTATTATTTATTAATCATATATATTTATAATAATTTATAAAATATTTATAATAAATATTATAAATATTTATTATAAATATTATAATTATCTACATGCCATAATTTTTGGATCGTACCGTGGCGGTAGCCTTAGGCTGTGTTATGTCGGCGATTGTGGACTAGATCTGTCAATGGATTGAGTTTAGATCGAAACCTGGATATTCAAATCTAGATCCAATTTTAATTACTGATATCGAATCTAAATCCAAATATCCGATGGGTTTGTACTTGAAGTACCAGATCCGAACCCGAATATCATGCCATGTCGTGCCATGCCGGTAGGCTGTGTCGTATCGTGTCATGCCGGTCACTAAGAGAACCCCCATCTGGTATAAATATTAGAGATCATTAATTGATGCTATACTAATATTATTGTTCAATACATTATATTGATTAATGTTCATTAACATTGCAGATCACGATGGTACCGAAATGTCATTTAGCTTTCATCCCTGTCCCTTGGTGGGTTACGCGTAGTTCAACATCTGAGGAGCAGTCGGAGCATACTCCATCCATCTCGACATCGACTGCTCAGGGACCTTCACCGTCGGCATCTACTCCATCGATGGCATCTACTACATCAGAGGCATCTACTCCATCGATAGCTAAGCCTCTATCGTCGTCCATATCTAAGACACATGCTACTGCGCAGGCATCTGAGTGTACGTTTTTATTATATTAGCATAACTTTATTTTTTATATAGTATTTATACACGTATATATTTGCATAATGATTTGCATTGTAGGTGCATCATTCAGTCGAATATTTTACGGTCCCACACGTATGGCACACGTGTGGAACCGCCAGCATCAGGTGATGGTCTATTATGATACGGAGGGAAGGCCGGTAGGGGAGATCGCACGAGAGATGCATTTCTTTTTTGGAGTGCTTGTAAGGCGGTCGAACATCATTTTTGTAGAGCCCAGAGACTAGCGTTTGATGGATGCTATCATCAGGGATCGGGTATGGAAGGAGATATGGGTAAGTATGCATATCTTAGTTATATTTATGCATTTTATATATTTACACTATATATGTTTGATTAGAATAATTTTGTAACTGATTTTTGATAACTTTGTGCAAAGGATGTACGACTTCTCCAATTATGAGAGGGCTCGAGATGCCCGACTTAGGAAGATCAAAAAGTTATACCGGGGTTACAAGATCAAGCTCCACAGAGGATGGCTCGAGCACCGATGAAACACTTCGAAGGAGCTTGTTCCCTGGATATAGAACTATCCTCCGAGTCAGTGGAAGAGGATGGTTAGACACTAAAGGAACCAGGAGTTTGAGATAAAATTTCTAACTTTTAAATTTTTTAATATGTTTAAAATTTTATTTAAATATTTTTTAAATATTTATTATTTATTTAAATACTTGTTAGACTACCTTTCGGGAGAACCATGCAGCCTAGGAGCATACGCACACTCTAGACCGTGAGTTTATGGCCAGTCATATGCATAGAAAAGTAATTAATTCTAAATCTTACTAGATAAATTAAATTCATATTTTTAATCATCTTTTTGATAAATTTGTTCTTTGTTATAGCTGATGAGAGATGGAGTGATGCCCAACCATAGCGAGATCTTTCGATCCAACTGCACGGACAAGACGGGCAGGTCGATGAACTCCACGATCAGGCATATTTTTGTAAGTATTAAATATATTAGTATATATAATTAGTATTATATTATTTCTTATAAAATTTTATTTTAATTTATAATTATAGGATTAGATGCGCTCATGAGTGAGGGCCCGAATACCTCTGGGCTCCATGATCATCTATCTCAGGTCTTGAGGCCTGAGCACTTTGGAAGGATCCGATGCAGGCCCGGACACACACCAACGAGCTACTGGTCTGAGGCGAGCATCTCCTCATAGACTTTCGATGTCGTCAGTCAGGAGGAGCTTGAGAAGGCATTGGCACGGGCAGATCATGCTGCGATGCGGGCAGATCGGACTGAGGAACGCGCATCTCATCTGAAGGATATCGTGAGAGACATGATGTCGACACTCAGCACGTATTTTGGAGTCACGGGCTTCGAGGATATGTTGGCCCATATTTCAGCTCCAGCTCCAGCTCCAACTCCGGCTCCGGCTCCAGCTCTGGCTCCGATTCTGGCTTTTGGTGACGACTATGATGATGTAGATTTAGGAGACTTTTGATGTATTTTATTTTTTTAAAATATATTATAATAAATTTTATTCGATAATAAAATTTTAGCATTTCAGAATAATTTTTGTGTTTATTATATTTTCTTATGTTATATATCTATATTTATCAGATAAAATATATAAAAATAAATAAATTTTTAATTTTTTTAATTATTCAAAATCTACGATAGTAATTTTATAACCGATGTCATATCTATGCCAACCGCTGTCATAGGTCCCTGATGCAAACGGTGTCAACCGCTGCATTAAACCTATGGCAACAATTAATAAATCGCTGCTATAGATTACCTATGGTAGGGGTTATGTAACCGCTGCTATAGATAACCTATGGCAACGGTTACATAATCGCTGTCATAGGTCGATCTATTGCAGCGATTTATAAATCATTGTAATAGGATATCTATGGCAGCGGTTCAAACAACCGCTGCAACAACCGCTGTCATAGAGCTACGCGTCGGCTGCAGTAGCAGCAGTTAGAAAACCGCTACCATAGCTTATGGTAGCAGTTTTTTAGGCTACGATAGTGGTTACGAACCGCTGTCGTAATCATGTTCTATAGTAGTTTAGATCGAGTCAATTCTGAGGTATTGTTTATGCATCATATGTTTTTCAAAATCATGGCCACATATTGTATTTTCTATTATTCAGCCTGAGAATTATTTTTTAAAAAATAAAATATTTTTAAAATTCTAAAATCTTAATTAATATTGATCAAGTGGGAGAATGTGAGAATTTTTTTAATTATAGATTGATATTAATTAATTATTTTATTTATTTTATTAAAAATGGGTTGTTTATGTGATCCGGGTTGATAGGCATGTAAGTCTAATATTATTTGTGATCCTTTTGTTTTGAGCTAGATATACCTAATTTTGAATTGGTATGGTTGGGACGACTCAGTGTAAGCTTTGACCCAACATGAGTTCATGTTTGATGGGCATGTTAGAATTTTATTTTACATAGCTAGGTCTCCTCTTCACTTCCTATAAATATTATGAGGCTAATTCTCTAACTTATCCCATCAAATAACCGCCTATTAAGAGAAAGCTGGTAAAGAAGGATCTAATTTTTTATGTTCATCCGAGCGTCCGCTACTATTATTCTTGATAAATCAATGGCGAACACAGATACACATCTATCTTTTGTATTTTAATTTTCTGCATAGATTCATGAAAATTGTCTACATAAAATACTTCCTTCCAGAATTGCAGTAGAGTTGAGTATAATTGCCAAGTGAGTGAGTGAGTACTCCTTGCACCACCCGGATGCTTGAAGAACAGCATGGAATAATTTGGATCGTAAAAGCCGACATAAAACAGCAGCAGTTGATATATTGAAGAGGATTAGTGGAATGAAAAGCTTTGGAGCTGTGTAAATGAGAAGAAGTGATAGACCGTAGTATGTGAGTAGCATGCAATAAAACACTGAGTCTATTAACAATGACCTTGACGAGAGTATCAAACTGAACTTCAATCAGTAACATTTGGTTGTACTAGAACATGTAATAAAGAAACAACAGCAGTATGGTTAAGCAGAGTTAGAGCACTGAATTTCACTGCAATCGAATTAGAGAAACATATAATAGCAAAACCCCACTGTGTATTATTTTCTGTAATTTGAGATGCCGTATAAGAATCCACTAAGGGAGATCAATCCACATTGGAGTCGTAAACCTCCTCTTGCTTCCACTAAACGGTTCCTGAGACATACAGCATATAGCAGAAGAAAGCAACTGCAGGAAATCAGAAACTGAAAGTGCTTATCAAGATTAACATATGTCTAGAAAATCCAATGCCATAATCATCTGCATGAAGTAAATGGAGACAGACAGCATCAAACTCGTCCACAGTAGACCACATAAAATCATCCACAGTAGCCAAGTGATCAGCCACCTGGTTAGCTTCCCAAAACGTATGAGAAACATGAAAAGAATTAATAGTGTTTTTCCAGTACCGAAGATGTTTAAGGAGTGGATGATGGGCAGGAGGTGTTGAGTCCTTGGTAATCTAGGAGATGACCGTGGCCGAAGCATTCTCAAACCAAATATTGGTGGCATGAAGCTCTTGAACAGCAGCCTGGACATCTAACCAAGCTGCATTCAGTTCAGCAATAGGCATAGAAGCGGAACATAATAGTTTACCTCCTGCTCGGACAACACGAGCATTGTCATCCCTTATTGCATAGACCGCAGTGGCTTTGTAGGCATCAAAATTGACTTTGAATGTGCCATAGGATGGGGGTAACCAAGACACAATTGTAAAAGAAGATACGGAGAAAACAGAAGATGTACAACCATCCCAATGCCTAATCAACACACTCGTAGGAAGGTTAGAGATAAACTGTGCATTAGTAAAAATCTGTACTTTACGAATAAGTTGTTGTAAAGAGTGCCGAACCAGATTAAAAATTCGGTAGCATCTAGACTGTCATAACAATTGATTATATAATTGAATACACCTTTTTACACGGTATACTTTGATGGCCCGAATACCTAACCAACTTATCATTGATCACCCAACACCATCGACCAAATCAATGTCAATATTATTTTAAGGGTGCAATCAATTTGAGCCAAATTAAGCAACTAGAGATTTGAAATGGGCTTAATTTCAAGTACTCAGACTCAAAATTTGACTTTAAAACAATTAGATCTTAATGTCCAAATTCAAACTTGCCTCAATTATAAAGCAATATTTAAGATTGACTTGACTCGAATATCAATTAAGTTATACTCGAACTCAAGTTCGAGCTCAAATTCAAGTCTTAGTTATAATTTAAAATATAGTTAAAACAAAATATAACATAATATTATATTTTAAAATATTAAATTAATAATATATATTTATATTATAAATAGAATATAATATTACTAAAAATATTATGTTAGATTAGATCTATGAGCTTTCTAATTAAGTATTTTATTATCCAAGCTCGGCTCGAAAAAGTATTTGACTTGCTTAAGCTCGACTTAAACTTAAGAGGTGCTTGGTTAGGGAGAGTAAGGATCCAGAATTGGAATGAAAATAAATGACTTTCATTCTACCCATTTGATTGAGGAAAGTTCTATTCCGATTCCAGAATAAAATGAAAATAACTCAATCTACGTAAACACTCTTCTTTATAAATTCAAATTTTCATTTTGATTTCAAATTTTAATTTCAATTTCAATAACGAAGCAAATACTTCAAAAAAAATTAGACTATTTTGATTTTAATTCCAACCGTGAACCAAGCATCTTCTTCGTAATAATGAATTAAGTTGAACTTGAATTGAAGTTGAGCTCAAGCAGTCACAAGTTACTCCACTCATCTGCACCCCTACGTTACATACAGCAAAATAGAAATAGAAGAGATCCATGGACTATGATCTCTTGACACAAGGAGATAACGGTAGCAACCTGTTCGATTTTTATATTGCTTTAGTAAAAACTAGCATAATTATCATGATTAATACAACTAACTACCAAATCACAATTTTATCTAAACAAAGCTTGTCTTCATTTAACTACATCCCATCCTTCAAAGAATGTTTTAAATATGCATGTCCAAAAACATGGGTGCCCATCAACGATGCAATTAAAACATCATTTACCCGAACCCAAAAAGCAAAAAACCAATTTATGATAGGAATCTCAATGTTCCAGGTCCTGGTCAATCATATCCTAATTTTTCCAATAGGCCTGAACTAACAACCCAACATGAAACAATATAAATTCAGGTCTTGTACGCCCTCAAACCAACCATCTGGCATCCATCTGATGAGCGTGTTATTAATCAATTGTTTCAAAGGAAAAAAAATTATCTGAAAATGTTGCTTAAGGCAGCAAGCAATGCTAGGAAAAGGTAGATTTTAATTTGCTGTTGACTCTAGTAACAAGGATTAGAAGCCTCTCAACAAAGAGAAGCCAGCGCTTCAAATTTTAGTTGCATTAAGAAAGGTCATCTAATACAACAAGATATGCACATGTAATTTACTGGCTGGAGACAGAAATGCTATCATCACTGGGAATAGCATCAATTGGAGGTGCTGACTTCCTTGTGAGGGACTTGGGGATGTCAAGATCATCTTGAACGCAACGTTGCTGAGGGTGGGAAAGGAGCATGCACATGTGCCGGAAGAGGACCCGGGAAAGGCCCTGCCCACTCTCAAAGATGTAGCCTTCATATTCACTGACATGCTCAAGGGCATCGACCAGAGCATCATATACCTTCTGTGGGCAGTTCTCAGAACTAGGCTTGTCATGAAGATACATTACGTCCATGGTGAAAACCTTCTGATTTACAGGCCACTGATGCTGGGGCCGAACTGATGATCTGCAGTAAATGAGTATCTGAAGCGAAAATTAATTAGATGTTAGACCTGCAACTTATTCTTGAAAGAATAAAATATAAACGCTGACTCAAAAAGCTGATGGTGGAGACAAAATCCTCAGGGCACAATCACAATAGTATAAATGATCGGAGATCGAAAAGTAGAAAAGGATATATTGTTCTTATTGGTGCTCATCATTTCTGATATTCCAAATTAAAATAAGTTGACTAACCAGATAAGATCCAAATACAAATGTTTAATATGAAGAAAAATAATGTTCACAGAAAGAATGCAAGCAATATACAGCATGTCAATTGCATTTCATTAACTGAATGACCTAGATATAGTTTATTCTGACTTATTCTACTTTTATCCCAATCAGATCCATCAACTTTCACAACCAGCTCTCTGAACAGCTCCACTAGTTGCACCACCTAGAGCATTTTATGCCCTAATGGCCCCCACAATCCTGTCCAACTATCCAACTAAGTATGTGCTCGCAGAGTGTAAAACATAGCTAAATGTAGGTTTTAAGACCTAGATGGGTAGACCAGGTTGACCCACCCGACCCATCTTTCAAGAAGCTTGTATGGATTGGGCCAGTATCAAATCTGCAAATCCCAAAAGCCTGTGCAACCTGGTGACCTAGTCAGTCCAACTGTTCAGCCTGTTCAAATCGACCTGGTTTTGACCTATCCAAGTCAACCTAGCTTCAACCTTAAAGTTGCTGGAAGAAAATTTTTTTAAAAAATACTAATTTACCTTTTGGACATATTCGGTAGCTGATATTAATGCAGACATTTTCCTTCGCAAAAATAAGCTGTGGGATTCTATAATCTTTGTGATATAGATGTTACATATGTAATGGAATTATCATTGTAATTTTTCATATATTTAGATTTTAAAGCTTTTTTAAATTTAAGTATTTATTTATTTCACTTATTCGAGATGTTATGGGTCAATGGGTTGAACCATGGTCCACCTGTGGTTGAATTGCTGATGTGACCTGGACACTGAAACGGACTGGTGTTCAGGGCAGGCTTTAGAACACAGTCTTAAAACAAATACAACAAGCATATAATATGAGATTATATTTTCCTATGATTTAAATGTAAGCTTACTTACTGAATCCCTTTTAAATATTTTGGCAACCAACGGTCAAAAGCATAAGTTTGTTTCTAAAAGATTGCTTCAAGTCTCCATGCAATATGCAGGCAACGATTTAAAATGCTTCTTCCTGTTTCAAGTCTTCATGCAATATGCAGGCAACGATTTAAAATGCTTCTTCACAATTTTCAACATTCAACATTTTTCAAGTTAAAATTTGGAATAAGCAAGGACAAGAGAAAAGGATTAAAACTGCTCTCAACAAAGGACAATGAACGACATGTGAATTAAAACAGAATATGGATGGAGTGAAAGATGCCATTAGAAAACAGGCCTTATATAAGAAGTACAAAAAGTACCACTCTGAAGAGGCGACCCTGCATGCGGGATTTCTTTGCTTCATGTGCTGCTATTCGGAAAAGTTGGGTAATATCTGCAAGGCCATATGATGAGTTTGCTGCTACAAGTCCCCGAACTGCTGCCATTGCAGAATCAACATCATTGCTGAACTCCTTCCTAAGCTACAAATGTGGAAAAGTCAAGGTGTAAGTTAGGATTCTCCCTAATGTTCAAATAGTAGTATATTATTATCTATTGAAGTCAAGCCATAGACGTTAATGCTAGACTCTGTAAAAATTGATGGCAAACAAAAACTTAATCAACCTTTTAATTTCAGAATTTAGCATGCACTCAAATAGCATTATACTCAATTCGGTAAATTGAAAGTTGAAATATTCTGAAATGTTCACGGTGGAGAACAGTGATATTGACTTCCAACTAGCAATATTTGCGTATGCCTATGGAATTCTTAAGACTTTCTTTATGGAAAACCATATGAAAAGAGTGGGGAAAAAAATGAAAGAGAGAACTCTCCTTCGACTTCTCGTAGAGGACAAAAAAGAAAGATTATGAGTTGTAAGGATTTCTTTAATCTCTATAGCATTTCTCCTTTGGAGCAAAGGAAGATCAAAAGGATCTTAAGACAAAAAGAAAACAGAGAAAGATTAACACAAAAAAGAAAAAGAAAAGAGAGGTACTTCTAGAGGACACGAACATGCAAGTGAACTGGTACACTGGGAAAATCTCTAAAGGTACTTCTCTGAAGGTGATGTGCTCATACAACACATGAGATATCATATATAGAATTGCACAACAACCATCACATAATACAAAAATATTTATAAAGCATCAGACTCCTAATTACAACATATTTGTTTAATCTACATCATCCTACTCTAAATGCACAATAGAACTTCCACCTTGTTGTATGCAAAACAAATATCAAAAAGCACCAGTAGATTCTCCTCTTGGCTAGTCATTTCTGGAAGTATAAAGGAAATAATATGAGATGCTGGTGGATCTTTTCAATCTCCAAATGTTCTCTATTGACAAAAGAAGAGGGGGATCAAGCTATCAATAAACAACAGTAGAAAGGAGAAAATTGAGGATAAGAGGAAGAAAGTTAGAAGAGAGCACTGCAGGGCATGGAAGGTATCTGTCATATCAGGGACATATCACTTGGCATCTCTTAGTGTGTAGATCTTTTGGTTTCATATATTCATAGTTTTTATTATAAAGGTGGTTTGTTTCTATAAAGAGAAATTAGAACAAGTGGCTCTAAGATGACAAGATTGAACTCTTTTGTTTCTTCAAACCATGGATGCGCATACATTAGCAACCTAAAATCTATAATTTGTGTACAGTTTGTCTTTTATCATGTTCCTCTATATTGCTTGACTTTGTCATATAATGACACATCATGTGAAAAGTCATGGGAAATTGCATGGAAGCCCCAAGTTGGCAACAACAAGGATAATGGAACTTTTTGTTGGAGCAACAAAAAAGGACTCCTGCATTTGACAAAAGGTTTGCAGTTTGCACAATGATTGAGATTACAAAGCAACCACTAATGCTGTATGCCTACAGTGAAGTTAAAAATGAGATGTCTTTGAGGACATGAAACTTAGAGGAGGGAAGTTCCATGACATATGAAAGTAAGGTAGATTTTTAATTGCATCATCAAGAGGTGAAAGTCCAAAAGGATGTTTTCTACAAAGCCATAAGCAAAAGCAAGTGACATTAGTACGTTTAATTATTGGATACGTATTGATGTTTTGATAAAATTTGCATCCTTGATATGGAGGTAAGATGGTTTCTTCACCTAGATCAAGAGGCAGCAATTTTGATTGGGCCACCAAGGGGACACATTTAATGACGATCAAAAGCGATATATAACATGGCAAGACAACATATAAAACTACATAGATACTACCAGTTGGCTCACATTTATCCTCTACCTAGAAGATAAGCAAATAATGTTTGGATGCTTGTGCTTTCTCGTATGTAAAATAAATATTGAATGGGAGATATAGATGGGATTTGTCTCTCGGGTCATTTCATCTCGATGGTATAGACAAAAGAACCTAAGCCATGCACAGCCTCTTACTATTCTCTAAGCGTTGCCATGCTGATGGTAACAAAGATATCTATTAGCAATTAAACATTTAGAAAGAACCTGAAGGGGAGAGATTGGGGTTAGAGATAAATCGTCGCCCCATATATCAGATCACAAATCATTAAACATATGTATTCAAAATTGCTTTTAAAAGTGAAGAAGGTTGTCCACCTTCCAAAATTTTTAGCATGATTTTCAAGCAAATCAGTTGACAACTTATCCTTTACAAAAGTCACCACCACACACACACATGGCATATACACCCATTGAGACATATTTCATATAGTGCATAAATGGATATTGATATGATAACCGGAAAAAGTGAATAGCAGAAGTTATATATCATTGCAGCCCATCATCAATTCTACTCAATCAGGAGTTGTTTGAATGAGGCTTGATGATGATGTAGTCATGGTATTTATGCACTGTTTAACGTAAATCTATAGCATTCAATGTGCTGGTCTAATAGAGCGAAAAAAAATAGATCAACATATCCGGTAGGTCCCTGTAACTTCCAAAACAGTCCTCTTAAATCATCACAGATTTAGGCTTCCATAAGTTTACCAATCCGATTTCATATGGTGTTCTATTGGTTCTGTAATTCGTAGTTTCTCACGAGCAAAAAAAGGTTTTCTTTCTCATACTATTTTTCATGATGACTGTAGAAACAAACTGCTAGTGTATGCTAACACGTGAAAATACTTTGGTGGCTAAATCATTAAAGTGGCCTGGGCAGGGTGGATTATGATGCTATTGATGTCTGTTTTGTCTCTCCTTATCTTTGTGATCATCTCAAATAGTAATAAGAAATCTGACAAAACTGTCACATCATTGCTAGAGTTATAGAGCCACTGAATTTTCACAAGAGTTGGCAATAAACATACACCAATCTTATATATGATGATCATGAAAGAAAAATCATATATGCCAATCTTAAAGATATGATGATCATGAAAAACGAAATTACGCAGAGCTTCATTGTTGAGAGTTGAGATCAATCCATCTCTAGCAATCAGAATCAAACAGGAGATATTAGTAACCAGCACAAGGTACATCCAAAGATTTGCCAAAATCGAGCATATATAAAGTACAAACAAAGCAAAGCAAGCACAGCTTAATACAGATCCTTAGACATAATGTCAAGAAATACAAAATAAAATGCTGAGAATATTCAATTGACGAAATATAACCATCCAATTCAACGAAATAATCTTAAACGCATAGAAACCGATCACCCATTGCATAAGAAGCAACTATAATCCATCAAAAATATCAGCGGGGGAAAAAAATCAAAAAACCAAAAGGATCATTCAAAACCATCTAGTTAAGGGAATTATCCCGAACCTACCAGTGACTTCCCCGAAATCATTTAGAAACCGTGAAAAGTATCCTCAAAACAACAACAATATGGCATGATCTGGTTCGATTCGGTCCTATTTAAGTTAGTTTGGAAAGTCTATCAGAGTCTAATTAGGGCTAATTTAGTTTACTGTGGTAGGCGTCCAGTTTGAGTCTATCAAGAAGCATCTTAGGATTTTTTTCCTTAATTTGTTAGCGGTTATGCTTATAGATTGTAAGAGCCCTGGGACACAGACGATGAATTAATGAAATTAGAGAATATTTACTACGAATTAATCAAATTAGATTGAGAATTCTCTTAATTCGGAGGTCCGATCCTCTCGAAGCAATCTGATCTATGTATTGATTCAACTGGATGAGAAAGATCAGAAAAAAGAAACGTCCAAGAGACCCAAGAATCAAGAATCAAGGGGAAAGGAGGGGGCGGACCCAGGAGACGGACTGGCCGAGGACGGCGAAGGCGAAGCGGTGGTCGGGGTTGATGGAGAGCTTGGCGTTGACGAAAAGGAGGAGGGCCTGCTTGATGGAGTCGAGGCGGGTGATGGGGCGGCCCTTGGGTCCCGACAGCTTCATCTCCGTCCGCGACTCCAGGTCCACGTCCACACAGAACAGTATGTCCTCGCCGTAGAATCGGCTCGGCGGCAGCGAGTACACCCCGGCCGACTGACCGCCCTCCATCAAAACCCCAACTCTCTCTCCCTCCTGGCTTGGTCTTGCTTTCCGGGCTGACCGTTCGATCTGGTTGTTAGACTCTGCGCGGGGCAAGGAACTAGCCGGACGGCCGGTTATCCATTGGACGTCTAACGGGTCAGGGCTCGGGCAAGTAGCAGCCAAAGTTTAGATAGGATTTGGTGAGCTAAATGGGATCCATGACCTTAGATAGATCATCAATAATTTGAATTTGATGATGATCCGGTAGTTAGTATATTAAGTAGATCATAGTTCAATAATTAAAAATTTTAAAATATTTATAAATAATATATTTAATATTTAATAAAAATTTAAAATTATTAATTATATAATATCAAAAGTATCTATAATATTTTTTATAAAAATATATTTATTAATCAAATATAATATATTATAAATAAAATATTACTAAATTTATTAATATATTAATAATTAATAAATTCTATAAAATTATATTTATTAGTCCTATAAATTATTGATCCTACAAAAGTATATTAATTATTATTATAAAATTAATATTTTTATTTATACTTATAATTATATTATTTATTAATATAAATATTTATTTTGATTAAAAAATAAGGTAAATAGAAGTAATATATTAAATATTTTTATTACATAAATATAAAATATAATAAGATATTTTTATTCTAATTTAAAATTATTGTTGATTCATAACATAATAATAATATGATTAATAATTGTTGATGCAGAATGTGATCGACGCTGGATCGAGCTGGAGTTGAGAAAGAAGAGGTCGCCGTCGGTGACCTGCAAAATAAAGTCTCGCCCAGAGTCAGTGGTGGTGGCTCCGGCAGAACCCTCCGACGATCAAGTCAGCTCTTCTGGCCAACAGAAATGGAGTGCTTAGAAAAGAGTTCAGTAGAATTTTGGAAAGAAGAAGATAACTTAGAAAAAACGTATATGAGGATCTCTTTTTATAGACGGAGCATGTAGCAGACTGATAGTGACAGCCATAATCGTCCGGTAGTGGACTGCTCGGGGCCGCATGAGGTTTGGTACGGAGAGAGAGGTATCATCGGACTGATAGTGACAGCCATAACCATCCGGTAGTAGGCCGCTTGGGGTCACATGGGGTTTGCTACGGAGAGAGGTGTTGTCAGACTGATAGTAACCATTCGTCGAGATTTAATAGCCATAGTTCGAAGGAAGCAAGCGTTGGTTGGTGAAGAACTTTGACATATATCAATTCCAGAAGAGTTCTGACTTCTGAAGGGAATACGTCTAGAGAGGATCACCTGGGAGGAATACTACTTGAAATTTAAAAGTAATTCACTGGAGGAATCCAGATAAAGTTTGACTGAAAGAGAAGTCTGGAAGGAGTTCGGCTCCTGTAAGAATTCGACTGAAAGAGAGGTCCGAAAGAAGTTTGGCTCCTTGAGGAATCTGATTGAAGGAGAAGTCTGGAAGGAGTTCGGCTCCTAGAGGAATCCGAAGGAGAAGTCCGGAGGGAGTTCGACTCCTGGATAAATCCGACTGGAGGAGAAATCCGGAAGGAGTTCGGCTCCTTAAGGAATTCGACTAAAGGAGAAGTCCGAAAGAAGTTCGGCTGAAGTCCGAAAAGAGTTCGACCGCTGAAGGAGTTCGGCTGGGGTTCGACCGTTGGAGGAGTTCGGCTGGGGCTCGACCGCTGGAGGAAGAATTTTTTATCGAAGCTCTTTCGTGATTACCAGTTGCATCAGACTAAGCATCAGACTGGACTTTGGCGGAAGCGGAATTTATCCCCAACAATAGTCTCCCTACTCCCGAGTTCGAAATTCGAAGGAAGTACAGAAATGACGACTGCCGAAGTCCTTTTTCGGGCTCTGCACCTGCTGAGATTGAAGCTCGAGAGAGATCTTATTTCCAGTCGAGGTTGAAGGAGATCTTATCTCCTATTGACATTGAGGTTGAAACTCAGGAAAGATCTTATCTCTAGTCGAGATTAAAGGAGATCTTATCTGAAGTTGAAGCTCGAAAGAGATCTCATCTCCAGCCGAGGTTAAAGGAGATCTTGTCTGCTGTTGATGCTGTAGTTAAAGCTCGGAGGAGATCTTATCTCCAATCAAGGCTGACGTTGAAGTTGAAGCTTGAGGAAGATCTTATTTCCAACCGAGGCTAACGTTGAAGTTGAAGCTCGGAGAAGATCTTATCTCCAGCAGAGGTTGAAGGAGATCTTATCTCTTGCTGACGTTGCAGTTGAAGCTCGGGGGAGATCTTATCTCCAGCCGAGGTTGACGTTGAAATTGAAGCTCGGTGGAAGATCTTATTTCCAATCGAGGTTGAAGAAAATCTTATCTCCTACTAACGTTGATGCAGTTGAAGCTCGGGAGAAGATCTTTATCTCTAGCCGAGGTTGACGTTGAAGTTGAAGCTCGGAGGAGAAATCTTATGTCTCCAGCCGAGGTTGAAGGAGATCTTATCTTCTGTTGATGTAGACATTGAAGCTCGGGGGGTATCTTATCTCCAACCAGGTACTGATGTTGCAGTTAAAGCTCGGGGGAGATCTTATCTCCAGCCGAGGTTGAAGTTGAAGTTGAAGCTCGAGGGAGATCTTATCTCTAGTCGAGGTTGATGTTGAAGTTAAAACTTGGGGGAGATCTTATCTCCAGTTGAGATTGAAGGAGATCTCATTTCCTGTTAAGGTTGGCATTGAAGCTTGGAGGAGATCTTATCTCCAACCGAGGTTGAAGGATCCCTCCTCTCACCTCGTCTAAAACGAACGAGACCTTTGATTTTGCTCACTTAGGACGAGGTTCTCCTCCTATTTCTAACGAGCTATAGGGGTACATAAGGACCGTCGTCAGAGCCTCTCCCTTCATCTCGTCTAAAACGAACGAAGCCTTCGACTTTGCTCACGTTAGGATGAGGTTCTCCTCCTATTCGTAACGGACTGTAGGGGCACATAAGGGCCATTGTCAGAGCCTCTCCCCTCATCTCGTCTAAAAAGAAAGAGGCCTTCGACAGGACAAGGTTCTCCTCCTGTTTCTAACGGACTGTAGGGGCACATAAGGACCATTGTCAGGGCCTCTCCCCTCATCTCGTCTAAAATGAACGAGGCCTTCGACTTTGCTTACATTAGAACGAGGTTCTCCTCCTATTCCTAACGGGCTGTAGGGGCACATAAGGACCATTATCAGGGCCTCTCCCCTCATCTCGTCTAAAACGAATGAGGCCTTCAACTTGCTCATGTTAGGACAAGATTCTCCTTCTGTTTCTAACATGGTCACTATTGATTGCTTTTTCCCTGTTGTCACATAGTTTTTGCACCGAGAAACAATAATGTTGAAATGGAGGAGTTTTATTAAAGAAAAATTATCGGTAGTACATTCTCAGATTCTCTGAGTTTCAAGGTCGTGGGAGCGTTGTTCCTCCGAGCTCCTTCAGGTGATAAGTTTCGGACCGGACGACCTCCTCTACTTCATACGGGCCTTCCCAATTTAGAGCAAGCTTTTTCTGACTCTGAGGCTAAGAGATGGCAGCTCGCCGAAGTACTAAGCCCCCCTAAAGATAGCGTTGATGATACCGGGAGGTGGCCGATCTCATTGTTGTCCCTCCCTCATTGGTGGTTCTAGCTGCGGTAGCGTCCTTAGCTGATCTTCTCTTGCTTCAAGCCAACGTCTGTGGAGCATTGAGGGGAGCGTAGTTGTGAAACCTTCTGAGGGGAACTTCTTCGCGCCTTTCCATCGGAGCTTCTTTGACGACGAGCTCGAGGAGGAGTTCGAACTCGCTTGCGCTCGGAGGGAGTCCGTGAGCACGATCGAATTTCATTCAACCCTCCATCAACCGTGGATTTACTAGACTCGTCCGTCGGCTGCTCTCCTATGGCTCCCTCATCTCTCAATTTGAAGGCTTCTTCCGTTCGGACATATCCTTCAGTCCGAGCTAGCAGATCAACAAAGTTCCTAGGGTACTTCTCCAAGGAGAACAATAAATCATTTTTCTGAAGGCCGTCCTTGAGTGCAACCATTGCAACAGACTGATCCAGATTTCGAACCTCAAATGTAGCAGTATTAAACTAGATGACATAAGCCCGAATAGATTTCTCCTCTTTCTGTTTAATATTCATCAGAGAATTCGAACCTCGGCACGGACGTCGCTGCTGACGAAGTGAGCCATAAACTGATGGCTCATCTAGTCAAAGAAGAAGATCGTACCCGACTTCAATGCCAAGTACTAGTTTCTTGCTGCTCCCTTTAAGATAGACAAAAAAAATTGATATAAGATGGCGTCTAGTGCGCCATGGAGCAGCATCATAGTCCAGAAGGCCTTTGGATGATCGATCGAATCAGAAGTTCCATCGTAGCTTTCAAATCGGAGGAAGCTCGAAGTTCGGCGGAACGGACTCTTGCATAATTCGAAGAGAGAAAGGGGAGATCGGTGCGGACGTCGTCATGGTGAGCCGGGACGACATGGTCGAGCTCCTCAATCTATCGATCCATCCTCCGTAGTTTTTGATCGAGGATGTCATCTCGATCGCAGACCTTGGAAGGCTTCCGGCTGTAGATGGGGGAGGCTTCTTTCAGAGAAGAATCACGATCCGAACAAGGATCCTCTGCTCTCTGTTTCTCCTTTTCAGGGATGACGAGTATGCTAGCCCAAGTACTCTTTCTTGAGATTAGTTCCTGACATCCTGATGGCAGGTTTCCTGACGAAATTGCTGTTAGGGGCTGCCGCATGGCCTGCCCATCTCCGTAAGGCCCTGAACCCGCTGCATCAGTAGGTTAAACTGCTCCGAATCTACCATGGTCGTTGGTGGAGGAGGAGGTTGAAGCATCGGCGCTAAAGCCAGAACGAACATGTCTGGTTCAGATATGAGGATAGAAGCGGTAGATCTCCGGATAGTCGCCTTCTTTGGAGGCATTTCTTAGGATTAAGGGAGAAGATGAAGATGGACCTTGGAGAAGAAGATTCACAGGGTCGGCTGAGTACTTCTTTAAGAACAAGGGTACCTCAAGAACAGTAGACCCTTCCTCTAGCATCGATCCTATTGGTATAGAATCTAGTTGACGTCAGATCAAGCTGAAGTTGAGGAAGAAGAGGTCGCCGTTAGTGACCTACAAAATAAAATCCTGTCTGAAGTCGGTGGTAATGGCTCCGGCAGGATCCTCCGATGATCAAGTCAGCTCTTCTGACTAACAGAAATGGAGTGCTCAAGAAAAAATTCAGCAAAATTTCGAGAAAGAGAAGAGAGCTTAGAGAAAACGTATCTGAGAATTCTTTTTATAGACGAAGCCTATAGCAGACTGATAGTGACAGCCATAACCGTCCGATAGTGGGCCGCATGAAATTTGGTACGAAGAGAGAGGTATCACCGGACTGATAGTGACAGCCATAACCGTCCGATAGTGGATTGCTCGGGGCCACATGAGATTTGCTATGGAGAGAGGAGTGTCGTCAGACTGATAGTGATCGAAAGAAGTTCGACCGCTGGAGGGTTTGGCTGGGATTCGACCGTTAGAGGAGTTCGGCTGAGGCTTGATCGCTGGAGGAAGAATTTTCGATCGAAGCTCTTCCATGATTATCAATTGCATCACACTAAACATCAGACTGGATTTCGATGGGAACGAAATTTATCCTCAATAATAATATATTAAAATATAATATCATATCATATATATATAATATTAATATAATATATTAATATACTAATTTTTTTGTTAGATTGAAAAATATTTTTGTTTTTATATTTTAGTCTAAGATCACTGCTTATGGATGGTCTTAAATTTTTGACCTCCAGGAAGGATATTTCATTTCTAGGTTGGAGATTACTTAAAATCACTATCACATAGTATCGTCATAGTATAATTAAATATAATAATCTCATCATCTTTACTCATATTATTCTTAATTTTGGATAAATCATTCAATACCAAATGCCCTCTAATAGCATATTTTAAAAATTGGACCGGATGTTGAACCATTTTACTGCCGGTTTCCGGTTCAATCAGCTTGCAAAATTTAACATCAACATGATGTCATAATTTAAATTTTATAAAAAATTAAAAAAAGAAAAAGAAAAAAATGGAAAAGTTCTAACTCTTTCCCTTATACCGATAAGTGCAGAGGTCTTTTTTTCTTTTTAGAGGTTCTATTTGTTTATTAGTTTAGAATTTTGAGCTTTTAGGTTTCAGAAACTAAACTAGTAATTTAAGCTTTAAAATTAAAATATTTAAGTTCAATTCAAATGTCAAATTTTTATAATTTGTCGGGCTTGACAAATTAATCCAGTTCAAACAGTTCATACGATTTTAATCAATTTTTGACTAATCTGATTTAAGAGATATATACTAGACCGGTTAGCCGACTGATTCCCAATTCAACCAATTGGATTTTCGATCTGGTTCTGGTAATATTGGCTTTACCTTTATATAAAGTCAACGAATTTGCCAACTTTAACATGGTAGAATTTGCCAACTTTATACAAAGTTAGTGAAATTTGCTAAAAAAATTTATTTTTTTTATTTTATATAAAGTTGCACCTCTATTTCTCCTCGAGCAAAATCTTATGATAGTAAATATTGTAAAAAAGAATATATCTATTATTATAAACTATTTTTGACAAAAAAATACGGTAAGAATCTCTCATGTTTAAGAAGTCTCGATATGGCACGTCAAAATGTTATCCTTCAGTTTCTATCACCTGGTTATGCTTCAATGGTTGGATTCTGCTCAACTAATCTTATTGGAGCTGGACGATCTTCTCTATCCATAGTTTCAGGCTCTTCCTTCGGGCTTCACGATATTGCATATATATCTACCGTATGCTTGGTGAGTCTGTCTTGTTTTCTGTACTATTTTTAGCTTGTATTTTCTCAATTCCTGTGGTTTTTATTCTGTTTTTATGTAATAAAACTGAGCAGCTCCTTTTATCTTGCCCCCACCCCAAGAAAAAAGAAAAAAAATCTCTCTCATGATGCCGTTAACAACCATGCTAAAATGTCCAGAGTGCCCCATTCATCTAGGCCCTCTCCTACCACCGACGCTAGATGCCTCCGTGACCGGATACAGTCGAGTACTTTATTGTACTAATATATTTTAATATTTTTTATAAAATTGATGCAAGTTTAATTTTATTTAAAAAATTAATATAAAAATAAAAATATTTTTTCATAAAAAATATTATTTTAAATAATATTTCTTACCTAATCAGCTAGCCTACGTAGTCCAAGCTGCAATCTTGCTACATTAAAAATAATAATAATAATAATTAAAAATACTATTTAAAATAATATTTTTAAAAATATTATTTTAAATAATATTTTTAAAATAACTATTTAAAATAGCATTTTCAAAAGCACTATTCTTTTATAAATATTTCTTCTCCTTCCTTCCCAACTTCCACTGCTTCGCCACTCCAACCGGATGCCCGCCCACCTTTCCTACTTCTATCGGTCCGCCACTCCAACTGGACGCCCGCCCACCACTATCAGTACATTCCCGGGCTTCTCTTCCCTCCTCTCATGCACCCCTCCACCCCATCGAGCTTCTCTCCCTCCCAACCGATGCCCGGCTGCCGCATGCCCTCCCTCCTCGCCCATTTCGTCGCATTCCGACGCCTCCCCACTCCCTTCCAGCCCCTTTCGAGACGTGCCCCACCCCTCCCCCTCCGACTTTCTTTCCGTCCGACGTGCACCCCACACCCCTCCCATCCGACGCCCCCTCCCCCTTTGCTCGTGCCACACCCCCCCTCCCCACCCCTTCTTCTTCCATCCGACGCGGGCCCCCTCCCCCCCCCCCCTCTCCGACCCTCTTCCCATCCGATGCCCCCCCTCGGGCGGCCCTCTTCCCATCCGACGCCCCCCTCCCTCCCCGTCAGCCTGCACACACCCCCCCACACCACGCGATCCTCTCCCATCCAACATCCCCTTCCCCTCTACCTGCCCTGCAGGCTCTTTCTGTCATTCATGTATTTGTTAAATTAATATATTCATTATTATTTTTTGATAGCTTATCGTTCATGTATTTATTAAATTAATATATTTATTATTATTTTTTGATATATTCTTGAAAATAGGCTAGGGCTTGATTTTTCTTAAAATCATCGTGCATAAGTCCTATCCGAAACCTAAAAAGAATTTTCGAACCAGACTCAGTTAGAGATAGTGCCCGACCCAGCTCGGCTCGTTTGCAATGCTACTCGGTACTTTGATAGATGACTAACTTAAAAATTTTAAATATATTATATTACATAGAATTATAGATCCATCTTTTGATTAATATATATATATTATGGCACTCATGCATCTATATATTTTTAAACAACTGTATATTTATATATTTTTATACGAATAAAAGAATTATATACATTGGTCAATTAAATGTCTAGTTTGAATAGTTTAAAAATTATAATTAATTTTATAGATAATTATAGTAATCAAATGATACGCAGAGATTTGAGAAAAATTTTGGATAGCATTTTTCTTTAGTTCTCCTTACATATCTTCAGCTATATAGGAAGAATTAAAAAAAAATACTATCAAAATTTTTTTCGATCCTATTATGGCATTTGTAAGGAACATGATAATGATCGCCATCGCTGTTCTAGGTTACTTCCACACACATCAACTTCAAATAGTGGAAGAAATTAAAGGCAGCAGAATGTATTGCTCTATATATTTTTAGAGTTGTGTATTGTTCAATGTATTTTCGATAATTGAACCTTTGTATAGTATATATCTAAAGTTGTGTATTGTTCTATGTATTTTTAATAGTTGAACTATTATGTAGTCAATGTCCAGCCTTGTATATTATTCTATGTATTTCCACAGTTGAATTATTGTGTATTCTATAATCGTAGATGAATCCTTGATCTATTTATGACTTTTAAAATTTTATTTCTTATGTAATTAATTAGTATCAGATTTCTTATGCTCTAATAAACTTCGGATGCATGTTATTGTTTTAGATTCATTAGTTTATTATGGCTTACAATTCATGGCATCTGGACCCTCGAGACCATAGTATTTTTATATTACAGGAGACGCATCGAATACAGACTATATTAGATGGCATTGTAAGCATTCCATTCCAACTCTTACTATTTATATTTTTATAAATAGGTACTTGTTAAAGTCATATTATCTAATTATCCTATCTTATTACGGGAGCCCATACACCTCTGTTCACAATGAACCGATGCTGACTTATAAAGGAGGGAAAATATTCTAAATAAAGTAATAGATTCTTTATGATACTTGAGATTTTATGAAATATATCGGATTGATAGGATATAGATGGACGTTAGTCTTATTACTGCCTTACTTGAAAGATGACGCCCAGAGATACACATATTTTACCTTTCATTTGATGAGACGACCATCACGTTATAGAATGTTAGCGTGCTCACCGGACTACCAGTTGATGGTGATGCAATTAGCCATTCTGATTACTAGGGTGAGCCCGAGGTCCAATTCTTTGATCATTCATGATTGAGGATAGTATTTGGATGATCACTATCGACATTTCTACATTAGAAATGATGCACTAATGAAGATGGTGTAATAGTATGTCAAGAGTCAGATACTATAATTATTAGAAGGTGTTCTTTTGCCTGATACTTTATCTAACAAGATAAAGTTGATGTTTTTACCACTATTGAAAGATTTAGATTTTGCTCGTAAACTTAGTTGGGATAGTGCAGTATCTGCTTATCTGTACAGGACTATATGCCATGATTCTTATCATGATCAGTTAAAGATTGATGGTTATCTTATATTATTGCAGGTATATGATATAAAATTTTAATTTTCTACATTCTATTATAGCTTTGATTGGAGATATCATCTATATTTTTTTTGAAATTAGCAGATTTAGGCATGAAAGAAGATGCCGACTATCAGTCCATTACGAAGACAGTTGTTTGAGATGCGACCAGAGCATTAAGATCCCAATATTCCATTCAAGTTGGACGTATCTTAGGAATATAAGTATCAAATTATTAATTTCATTACTTGAGATTTAGTACTATTTTTATTCTGATGAAATTCAATTAACATGAACATACTGTTAAGCAAATGAAACATTGCATTCAATGTTTATCATGTATCGATGAAGGTGGCATGGGTTTATAGATGCCAACTAAATATATTGGCTAATACATGTAGACAAATAATTTTGATTTATATACAAATATCATTTTATAGTATTCGTAATCTACTAAAAAATGAGCTTACTAATCCAACTTTATTTTTAATTCTATCAATTTTTGTGAAAGCCATATATAGATGAGATATTATCCATATTATCATAAATTTGTATGGATGGACATGATATATAGGCTGCTAAGGTGTCGCTTATTTATTTTGATGTGGTGGAGTGGCATCTTCCAGATCATATGCTACGGTAGTTTGGTCGGATTCAGGACATCTCATAGCAATTTGATACCAGCCAGCAACTTCATCATGTTGATTGATGAGGAAGAGCTGATATTGACTGGCGTATCGGGCATGCAAAATATATTACCATTTGGAATACACGGTGAGATCATATAGTTCATGGTGATGACATATTGAAAGGCCATCTATACACTAAGAACTATATGGCTTGGTTTCTTAATATTATAGTACGGATCATTGGGCAACCTCGGTATACAAATCCAGGATATGAGGATGAAAGTTCTACTGTGAGCATGTTGGTAATGCCATAGAAATTATGCATTATATATTCTATAATATATTGCTAATTTTATTTTTGTTATGCAGACTGATCGTTTGTCGGATCTTATGTTGGACACTCGTCATGCTTTATCTACAATTGATGAGGACGAGCGGACATAGATATTGAGAAAAATGGAGAGATTATGTTCAAGGACATTGATGGTAATTGGTTATGATTCTGATAGCTGTGTGCCTTGGCATGAAGCATCCAATGCGCTAGATATGAGATATACATCGTCTCCACATATTCTACATATGTCATCACCATATATTTCACGGATGTCATCACCGCATGCTGTACATATGCCACCATCTTCTAATCCACAAATGCCAGGGCCTTCATCTTCCTACGTACCCTAGATGACAGCACCTGATTCTAGTTGGTATGAGTATGATCCTTTTGTTACAAGCCCATTATTGGATCTGGATGAGGAGGTCACTCAGCTTGCAGATGCTTCGGTAACTCCTATTATACCTCATGTATGACCAGGCGATGTCTACTAATATAAGAAAGAGGCCATTATAGGTGATACAGCAATAGGAGTAATCGTTAAGGACTTTCTGAGAAAGTTCAAGCGACCACAGGCACCACGACGTTCTTATAGAAATTAGTATTTTTTAAATTTGTAGTACTATATAATTTTTTTTTATAGACTTGATATTTTTATTTTATCTTATATTATTAATTATTATTTCTACCGGAGATTATTTTAGATATTTTGTTTGTTTAATTTAAAGTATTAGAATATTATGATTTATGGTTATAGATATAGATTTTTAGATATATTATACACATTTTATATTACAAACCTCTAGAATCAAAAATAATATTAATAAATAAATAAAAATAAAAAGATATTATATAGACCAAAGATTTGTGTATAATATAAGGGCTAATATAAATGAGGTAATTACATAAAACCATTTCTTAAATAAGAGTTATTCCCATTATCATTCCAGAATCCAACTTCTTCCAATCAGATAGAAAGGGGTCATACATGAAGTGCCCAATATGCCCAATGAATCATGTTCAATCATGATCATTGGATGACCATCATTTGAAGATAGGTCATCTCCCATCCAAGTTGGATTGGGCCATGTTATCTCAGAATGATTACTTGGATTATTGAATTGCTTTTCCAAAAAAAAAGTAATCCTTGTCTTACATTGTTGTCCAACTCTTTTTTACAAGATTCCTTTGGCGCCACCTAAAGATAATATTGTTAGTTGCTAAAAATCTGAAGTACGTGCTTTTTGAGATCCATTAAAAATTAAAAAATATAAAAATATTTAAAAAAATTTAATAGGGAGGGAGCTCATTCCCTTAAGTTTTGAGCTTTCATCATTATCTTATCCAGACAATTTGTACTATATAATTGCTGATTTACTTTTAAGTATAAGAAATAGTAAGTAATAATCATATAATAATCAAGCATGAGCAAGACACGGTGGAGGAAAAAAAAAAGATTGGATAAATTTTAATTTGTTTGGGAGTTAAATCAATAAATCTAATCTATGCAAGGGTCGAATTGGAGAGAGATGGAGCCCTATCTACTGCCAATTTTATTTTATAAAGAAAGCCCAATCAGATGAAAAATAGAGAACAAAAAGGGTACAAAATAAGAGATAGTATGATGATTTTAGGAATGATTTAAGTATTCTCATTATAAAAAGTGAGATAGGATCAAGAATATTTTTTTCAAACCCTAACATCGGAAAAAGAAGATTGGCACCAGTACGCTTAAAAGCATCGACTTTAAAGGCGCTGTTGTGAATGGCACTTTTGTTTATTTTTAAAACTTCGACGTAAGTTGTGGTGGGTTACCGACCGGATCAAAATAACGTTATTTGAAATGATATTTAAAAAAAAAAAAATATCATTTCAAACGATATTTTTAGATTTTGCATCAGATTGATAAATAACTTCAAACATGCATCAAATAGATAAAAAAAATTTTAAAAAAAAAATTTAGTATGGTAAAAGAGTACGGTAAAAGACTCGGATACAGTCGGTTCAGCCTCTTCACTAACAGACTCGGATACAGACTCGGATACAGTCGGTTCAGCCTTTTCACTAACAGACTCACTCCTGCCACTAGATTCCTTCATGACCGGATACAGTTGATTAAGTCTCTCCACTAACAGCTTCCCTTTTGGATCCTTGCATTGCAATTACTAAGCTCGAGGATGAGATTGCCCCCAATGACAGTGGTGGTGGCGGCATGAAGATCGCCGACAAGGCCACTATCGAGCAGCTCCACCACAATTAGCCCTTCATCTATAAGAGTCCAATGAGAGAGAAAGGGCAGACTCCCCACCATCAAAGGAATAAATTTCCTAATTGGCATATTCTCAATTCCACTACGTATAAATAAATTCTCATCTGATTCACCAAATTACCTAGTTATGTACTAATCAGATCATGATGCGCTTAATCTATTAAGGCCGGCTGCACAGCTTCATGGTGGTAATTTTTGTTTACCGCATGCCATTTACAATTGGCTCTCAGGGTTGGCACCCAGTCACTACATCAAGTGGACTTTTGTTAAAAAAAAAATCTTTATACACGATGTGCAGTTAATAAAATTAATATGAAGTACACCATCTAATCATATTAAACCACGTAGCAGAAGTAATAATGAAACAACATTTAATGCCACAGGTTTTTTTTACCATCAAAATTTTTATGATGAAAATACTCTTTCCCTCTAGGATATCTTATATGACTTACTACGAGTATATGACATCTTGAACTATATTTATAACTTTCTGTAACATCCTGAATGATATTTATGACTTCCTATCTCTTTATATGATACCCTATGGTTATTATGACTTCCTGAGAGTATATATGATATCCTGAGTATATATGAGACCTTATATGATTTTTTGTAAGTATATATGACATTATAAATAACATATATGACTTCCTGTGAATATATATAACATCCTGAATAATATATATAGCTTCCTGATGCTTTATATAACTTTCTATTTATATATGACATCCTAAATAATATATATTACTTTCTATGAATATATGTAGCATCTTAAACAATATATATGACATCAATATATATGACTTCCTAACATCTTATATGACTTTCTATAAATATATATGATGTCCTATGAATATATATGGCATCCTAAATATTATATGACTTTCTATGAATATATATGATATTCTGAATATTATATATGACTTCTTGATGCCTTACATGACTTTCTATAAATATATATGACATTCTGAAAAATATATATGACTTCCTGTGAATATATATAACATCCTGAACATTTTATATAGCTTCCTGATACTTTATATGACTTTCTGTTAATATATAACATCCTAAATAATATATATGACTTCATGTATCTATATATGACTTCATGTTAATTATTATACTTCATATTCCCTTATTATGACTTCTTGTTAACATATATGACATTCTAAACAATTTTTTTTTTATTATTATTATGATTTTATGTTGTCTTATAATTTCTTGTTAATATATATGATATTCTAAAAAATATATGACTTTCTGTTGGTTATTATGATTTTCTGTTGCGTTATATGACAGCAAAAAGTCATAATCCTATTCTTTTATTATTATATAGAGGTAAAAAAATATTTTAATCAATAAAAATTTGATAAAAAAATTAAATACTATTCCATTATTACTTATGCTACATGATCTAATATGATAAAATGATATATTCCACATCAATTTTATTACACCATAGATGGTGCATAAAGAATTACTCTTTATTAAAATTATATTGAATTAGCAACACCCAATGGCACAGCCTAGTTTTCAAAGCCAAAGAGGTCAAAATCAAGCATATGATGTTTGAAAAAATAAATTTTATACATTTGATTGATCATAATAAAAATGACATATTTTAAAATAATTCAAATGTAATTGAACATCTACTTTTCTCAAAAAGACATATAACATATATGTTATACCTGAATAATGGAAAAGATTTTATCCTATATCAGCTTTAAGGATACTTTTGAAAAAAAAAAATATATATCCCAATTTTAACCTTCTTGGAAAGTGATTTTTTCTTGTCTTATATGAAATTTTCTTTTCAATAAAATAAATATAAAAAGTTATTTCCTCATCTCTCTTTTACAATTTTCAACCAAACATGTGGCATCTCTTTTTTTTGTTTATTTTTTTTGTTAACCATACTTGCACCCTCCTTTTCTCATAAACCAAACTGAGTCTTGAAGGTTCCAAGGCTGCCACATGTCAACCAAACCCGGCCGCTCCTGTTGCATCTACAGGAGAGATCTAGCCGAAAGTTATCCTATTTAATTTTCCCTAGATTTCAAAAGTTATCTCGTACCCGCATTAGTGCAAAAAATTTACCTACTAAATTCACAAGGAATTCTAACATTTATATCTTTCTAGAAAAGTCCAACATAATTTATGATTAGGCAGTCTAATTAAATAAGTACGTCCTTCATGCTAAGCAATAAAAAATGGTAAGCTGCAAGTTACAAGCTAAAAATGCGAGTAACCTCTCTCCTGGTGGCCCGTTAAGGATGAGAACCCGCGTAGGAACACCAAGTGCGGAAAGAAGCCCCGTTACAAGCTCCCGTCCCATTTCTGATGCATGAACTCCAAATTCTTGCAGTGAAGCACACAAATACGCTTCTATGCCTTGTGGAGAGCAAGCTTCCCTCTGTCTCAGAAGTTTGTACCTGCACGAGCGCAAAGTAGGAACATCTCATAACATGACTCGAGTTTGTTAACCAAAGAATATAGCTTTTCTTCAAGCTCTTTGATACAAGATTAAAATAGCTTCCTCTTAATCTCTTTAATCTACATCTTTAAAACCAACTTCTCTATAGTACTGCTACGAGAAATTTAAAACTACAAATGATTTTGGAACTGAATAAGCTCATCAGCAACAGTAGCCAACTAACTTCAACGAAGCAAAGGAACCGACGAGCTAGATTCCAACGAATACTCCATCAACATGCGAGTCTCTCCTCAACAATCCCAACATTGAATTCTAAAAGTTGACTTCTGATTATGAAATAAATTGCTTAATGCATGAGACGGAAGAATCTGTCAGCTGTCGAGGTAAAGCTAGAAAATTCAGAATAAAGCAAAGCCAATGATCAAATTGGAATTCTCAACTGCAAGGTCCAACATAAGCACAAGAATGCAAAAAGTTATTCCTAAGCCAAGAACATGGTTGAAGTTATCATGAATAGACTAGAACTATCATGAATAGACTAGAACAGAACTGTGAATCATCTTCTACACATGCAGCACTCCTGGTCGATAAGAGAACAAGCAAAATATTTTGCTACTAAGTAGCAGATCAACCTTCAGAATTTGCCTACTCCAAATGTTATTTCTTTGGCATCGTTCTTCACAAATGTATGATCTCACAATAGTGCAAGCTTTCAAGCCAAAATTAAGGCATGGAAAAGATATGTTTGTTACATTTATTTCAAATATGAAACAGGATTTTGAAAATGACCCCCACAACCATAACCATCACCCTGACATCCAGTAATTACATATGGATTCCAGATAAATCAAGCTATTTGCAGAAAATTCTTGCAGTCACTACTAGGCCAAGAATCATCAAATTTTCCTTGAATAATTTTCCAACACCCACCCACTACCGACATTTTTGTATTTAAAAATTTCATGCTTTCTTTTCCAACTTTCAACAATTAAATTTTGCTTGTGCCATTTGCCAAGCGGCTGATTTAGCACACAGCATCTGTTAAACAACGTGGTGCCCCTACTTTAAAGAAAAATTATTGTTTAAAATGGTTATTTACACTTGAGCTCAAGTATCATGGTTGGTCCCTTGCGAAAAGTTGATGGAATATAAGGGCTTCCCGCACCCCCAAACAACAGTCCAAAATAGTGTCAATGTGTAACCATCAGAAAATGTGGGTTTTTATTTGTCAATATTTTTGTCTTATCAGGGGTGACATGCAAAAGCCCCCAAAGAACATAACACAATTAACCATTTGCAAGACTAGAGTTTAAAGATAATGCCTGACTGATAAGTATCCATACCTTCATAATTAGTAAATGGAAGTCAAAACCAGCACCTAGGGGAGCTTC